>JAHSUH010003114.1:1842500-1890000 GCA_025388415.1 Cynanchum wilfordii | reverse complement strand
GTTGATTTTAGACAAATTAATATAAGCATATGCAATGTTTTCCCAAAAAACCTATAAACATAATAAATATAGACCACATCTTTTATATATACATATATATATATATGTGTGTGTATAATTAGGCAAGATATAAATTATGTACTAATTATTCTTTTTTGTTTGTATGTTAAATTTAGTTTTTCAAATAATTGTAAGATCAAACCTAGTACTATGTTTTTCCTTTCTATTTTTGACCTAAACCCTACCTATAATCCCTATTAGTATCAATTTCTAGGTCATCCTATTAATTATATATATATATATAGCTTTCTTTTTATAGTAAACAACATTCTATTAATTAACTAAAAACAATATATACCTTAATTGATATTCCAATTCTTTTTCTACTAAATTAATATATTTTCTTTTTTATTATAGCACGAGATGTTCTAAATGAATCCTAACTGTAAATGACACCCCAAAGTAAATTTAAATACCAAATTTTAAATGACAGTACACATAAATAGAAGTTCGATTTTATAACCTCACTTTTTAAACGCATTAAGTTATCCACCACAACTTTCATTCCCTTTTCCTCTCTATTATTAGGGTGGCGGGAGAAGAAAAAAAAGAAAGTTATATTTATAAGACAAAGAAAAAAAAATGGTAGAATTATCCTTTTCTTTTTCGAAATTCTTTTTATTTTTGTGTTTCAATTATATTTTTTTAAAAACGTCTTTATCTTCATCTTTTGTTATTGTTACGCATACAATATTTAATGTAAAAAGTCAAAAAAAGGTTTAAAGTCAAATACGCGTAATTTGACTCATATAGAATGTACGTAATTTTATTTTATCACGAAACTTTATTTATTGAATATATATATATATTTGCGTTTGAGTGTGTGTATTCACTCCTTACATTAACAATATAGTATATATATATATAAAGATGAAGAAGATGAAGAAGAAGAAGAAAAAGAGGGACCATAGAGTCAGAGCAATAATCAAGAAAAGAGTTGTAAAGAAAGTTCTGGAAAGTACAAATCAGCAAAGCAAGTTATGGAAGAAATATATATATATATAATTCAACAAAAAAAAAAAAAAATATATATATATATATATATAAGTAAACGGGTCAACATTTTTATGGATAAAAAGGAAGGTCCGCCAAGTGTTGGGCCGGGACTCCATGGACGGCTTTCCGTTAACCGACCATTACTAATTTTTTTTTTTTTTTTTTTCGATTATAAGTTACCGGAAAAATTGTAATTTTTTAACCAAGGGGTTGACATAGTAGTTCAGCGCTTCGTCCCTTAAGCAAGTGGTTGGGAGTTCGAATCTCAACTCTTGTGAATGTAAAATAAACTCATTGGTCAGCCTCTTAACGCTTAGTGCGCTGACCATGGGGCGAGGGGATTAGTCACTGCTGTCGGTGGTAGATACTCTGGCGAGACCAAAAAAAAAATTGTAATTTTTTAACTACAATTTTTTTTTTCTTTGTTTTTAAGAATATGGAAATTTGAATTACTTAACTTTAATGTAATTAATTAATTAGTTGTCAAGAAGAATAATGCAAGAAAGCGTAGCTTAATTGGTAGCAATCTCATTTGTGATCTTTGAAAGTCATGAGTTTGAGACATAATAAAGCTAAAATTGTCTAGTAAACGAATCATATGTTCAAACTCCGACTCATGTATACATTTGTTTAAATTTTGTATCGGAGCTCGTCCCGCAAAGGACCAACTTGACTCGAACGGTGATTAGTCCGGATGTGGATTGGTTTAAAGGTATCCTCATATAGTTTGAGACTCATCTAGGGCACACCTAGTGCCCTAAGCAAAAAAAAAGATGTACTATCTATGGTCGTCTTCTCTTCATTCATAAATAGAAGAGCAAGAAAGCTCAAAACGTATGTGAGCTAATAAAGAGCTCATGGAGATACTAACATATCGAGCACATTCACATATAAATCTTATTATAAATTAAATTTGTATGATTATATGTTTCGAACTCATGACCTTAAAAAATCATAAATGTGATTGCTACTAACTAAATTGCACTTTAACAAACAAAATAGGTAAATTGGTATAAATAGTCCCCAAACTATGAAGATTTGGTGACATTGGTCCCTAAACTATTTTTTTGGTGGGATTGGTCCCCAAACTATAAAAAAATTGTGACATTGGTCCTTCTGTTAAAAATTCCGTTAAATCACCGTTAAGTTTAAAAAAAAAAAAAACTTCATGGGCATTTATGTCATTACACTATTTAAATATAAGGTAAATTGGTATAAATAGTCCCCAAATTATAGACTTTTGGTGACATTGGTCCCCAAATTAATTTTTTGGTGGGATTGGTCCCCAAACTATGAAAAAATTGTGATATTGGTCTCTTCCATTAAAAATTATATTAAATCACAAGTTAAGTTTAAAAAAAAATTAAATAATAGTAGAGTTTGTAAACTTTAATTTATTGACATTCTTCAAGAGTTTTTCTTTGAATAGAATTTTTTTTACTATAAAATGTTATTTTTATCATATAAAATTTTTGACTATTTTTTCTACTCTAATTTCATCTAAAAATCCCAAAAAAAAAATAAAAAAGACAAATATACTTTTACAAAGCACAAAATAATAAGAAATAAAATAAGAAAAATTGATATAAAATATATAATATATAATATATAATTTATTTCAATAATCTGCAATAAAGTTTTAAAAAATGTAAAATAATGTTTATTTTGTGTATTTCTTTTTTTTTTCTTTTGTTGATATTTTGAGTTATAAAAATAATTTTTAATAATTATCAATGATTTACGCATTAATATTTTGGGCATAAAAATAATATATTAATTATTTATATTTTTTAAAAATGATATATGTTATTAAATTTTTTTTTTAAAACTTGTGATTTAATATAATTTTTAATGGAAGGACCAATATCACAATTTTTTTCATGTTTGGGGACCAATCCCACCAAAAAAAATTAATTTGGGGACCAATGTCACCAAAAGTCTATAGTTTGAGACTATGTATACCAATTTGCCTTATATTTAAATAGTATAATGACATAAATGCCCATGAAGTTTTTTTTTTTTTTTAAACTACGGTGATTTAACGAATTTTTAACGCAAGGGCCAAGAATGTCATTTTTTATAGTTTAGAGACCAATCCCACCAAAAAAATAATTTGGGGACCAATGTCACCAAACCTTCATAGTTTTGGGACTATTTATACCAATTTGCCAACAAAATATGAAAGGACATAATAAAAAATTAAGATTATTAAATTAAAAGAATCTCATTAATTATAGTATTAATTCTAATATAATATATATATATATATATATATATATATATTTACTAAAAAAAAATTGTTGGGTGGTGGTAGCAGATGCAACGTTGGATCAAGTACCATGATGTCACAACTTTATTTTGATCAAATACCCATTTGATCCAACGGTGGAAAATAAAAAGCTCACGAACTTCAAAATATACCCGACAACACGTAATCATTACACTTTCCATTTTTATCATTATTAATTTTTTATTAATTTTTTTGTTTTTTCTATTTTAACATGTGTTAAGAATGTCCATCACAAGCGTGGAAGCACATCCTTCCCATGTGGGTCCCACTTTTTATCTGACCCCCCAATTTTCTTTAAAAAAAAAATTAAATTAAATTAAAGACTTTTATTTATTTCCCCTTTAGAAAATTCCAAATTAGGTACCTGTATTTTTCTTTAATTACAAAATACCGCTCCAAAAAGGGGAAAAAAAAAAAAAAAAAAAGTCAAAGTCATCAAATCCACAGTTCCGTTCACGTAGCTTCCAAGAAGATAAAAACATTCTTTTATTTTCACCTAATCACCTTTTTTCACTTACCTAAAACAATTAATTTACTTTTTCAATTATATATATATATATATATATATTGATAATTATTTCATATCCGATAACTATTTTAGGTCCAACTAAATTGGAATTGAATTGTATCAGACTCTATTGTTTTTCTATAAGTAAGGTTCAAACTCGAGAGTTTGCTTATAAGAAACCAAGTTTCATTCAGTTGGACTAACAAGTGTTGATAATGAATATATATGTATTGTTGTGAATAAAAATGTCACACCGTTTATTTATAACATTTTTTAGTAGTTATCGATTAGAGATATAAAGTCTTTCACTTATCGATGCATAATCAATTCTTAAATTATATTCGAAACAAACAATATTATTAAGTTATTCATCTTATCGGGATTATTTATATTATATGTATAATTTTGAATAAAAAATTCATAATTAATATATATATATATATATATATATATATATTTGAAAAGAGTTTTATTAAATGAAAATATATTTAAAAATAATAATTAATTCACCTTTATTTGACTCAAATTTGACATTTGCAAAAAGAGTGATACATTCAAGGCAGCAAAAGTTAATGCATTCTTAAAAGGAGTTTTGAGCATTAACTTTGATGGGTTATTTAATTTCACTTTTTACCCTCCAAATTTTATTTAATTTCACTTTTGCACCCTAATTTCTAAGCAGATTTTTTTTTTTTTTTTTTTTTTGGGGGTTCAGAAGAAGATTCACCTAATTAGTCTGCTTTTTCCAACGTTTTCAGACAAAACTAAACCCAAGAAGATTTTTCTTCCCTTTTCCCTTTTTTTTTTTTTTTTTTTTTTTAAACTACTATTTTGTTTTCAACAATTTTAACTCCCAATTTTTAATTTTTATACATGTATATATATATATATATATATATATGTAATTATATTTTTATATGTCGAGATTATGTTAGAAAATTTTACATAAAATTGAGAATTTTTATTTTTTTTCCTCTTTTGCTTTGTTTCTCTTTCTTTACCTTCTCTTGAGCTATCATTTTCCTCGATTTGTTGATCTGCTTTGTCTAAAACCAAAAGGCAGTGATCTTTGTTTTTGAACTAATTGGGTCACTGATGAGTGACTCATGGCTGAGAATCTTTTCAAGAAAATTCTAGAGGAAAAAGCTGTGATTTTTGCAAGATGGGTTCTTTTTTTTTGCTGAGAGGTGAAGAAGAGTTGTCATTCATGGTGAAGAAGATATCATCACTATTTTTGTGCAGATATATACATACACATAGATACATATACTGTTGAAGTGGGTCCATTTGGGTTTTGTTTGATTTGTGAGGATTTGATATGGGTGGGTGTTTTCCTTGCTTTGGATCATCAAGCAAGGAAGGAGGAGGTAATGGTGTCAAAGAAGTGGTAAAGAAGGAGTCTTTCAAGGATGGTTCAGCTGCTCAGTCACACCATGTGAACAGAGTTAGTTCAGGTATGATGTCAAGCTCTGTCCTTTTTTCTTTTTTTTTTTTTTTTTTGCTGTTTTTCATTTTTAATTTTGTCAACATATTTGTTTGGGGGCGTGGGGAGGGGGGTTTCAGATAAAATTCTTGTTCTGGTATGCTATCTGTGTTTCTGAATTCTAATTATTTTTGTTGTGCCTTTCTTTGGTGTAATTCCAAGGTGTAGTTAAAAATTGTGATACCTTGATCTGAAATTTTCGTCGTTGTTCACATTTTGTTTGAAGCTAATTGGGGGTTATCAAAATTGGGTTGAGAGGGGATTTTCTGTTTTAGTGTACCATTGAACTGATTGTTTGTTGGTTGGTTTCTGTTTATCTTTTCATTTGTTTTCTTTTTTGGAGTAATGTAGTAGTGTAAGGTATTTTGGGAGATCTGAAATTTAATTTTTGAAGTTCTTGAAACCCTTCCTTCCAGAAATTAGTATCACAAGGAGAGAGGGTAAAGTGAAAAAGACATGGATGTCGTAATAGTCATATTTAGGAACTCTATTTGGACTAAGTATTTGTATGACTGACTGGGATTGTTATAGTTTGCTGACAATGTAAAGGGATTTTACATAGTTAACTCAAGTATGCTTCAGTATGCGAAAACTCGGATTTTGTGGATGATTTTCCTCCTGTATTTCAACTGTAAATGTTGTTTGAATGACTAGGAAGTGTAAAAATATTTCTTTGTAACATTTGGTGGCTATATTATTCAGCATAGTTTTGCTCTACATTTTGTCATTCAGATAAGTCAAAATCCCGTAGTGGTAGTGATTCAAAGAAGGAACCACCTGTTCCAAAAGATGGGCCAACAGCACACATTGCTGCACAGACATTTACATTTCGTGAGCTTGCTGCTGCAACAAAGAACTTTAGGCCAGAGTGTTTGTTAGGTGAAGGTGGGTTTGGTCGTGTTTATAAAGGTCGATTGGAATCAGGACAGGTATGTAGTATGCTATTGGCAACAAAAAAATTGTCATTACTCGTACTTGGTTTAAGGTTGCATTTTGACATCTATATTCATTTTGCTGTTCTGTTACTATGTCTTATCCTCTGGTTGATGACTGGGTTTTGGCTAAAATGATTAAATTTGCAGGTGGTTGCTGTAAAACAACTTGACCGTAATGGCCTTCAAGGAAATAGAGAATTCCTTGTGGAGGTTCTTATGCTTAGTCTATTGCATCATCCAAATCTCGTGAACCTGATTGGTTATTGTGCAGATGGTGATCAGCGACTCCTCGTTTACGAGTTTATGCCATTAGGTTCTCTGGAAGATCATTTACACGGTTAGTGTGCACATTTCTTTGTTTGTCATCTAACTTTTTAATGCTGTATTTTGTTGAATCTGTTACTCGAATTACTAGTCTGAGATTGTTCATAAAGTTAGATGCAGTAAGAGGTCAGCCAATAGTTTAGATTAGAAGAGGTTCGAGTCTACATCATATGATATTTTGTGTTGTATGCTAAATAGAAGTGTTATTGTTTCTATTTCAATGCAAAAGCTTGGTTAGTAATCTGATGTTTAATACTTGTATTAGCATGCAAGAAAAAAAGAAACAACCCCTCCTACTTTCAGAATACTTCCTACATGCATACATACTTTGTGCCCTCTCATGTACCATGTATCTGTATAGATTTCAATGAATATCACAAAACAGACTTTCAGCTTTACTGCTTCCGTCTATTCTACGATCATTATTCGTGGATAATGTTGTTTTTCTATACTGCAAACTTATCGTAGTTATGTGTGAGGTCCTAGATTTATAGCAAGGCAAGATAACACAATAGTTAGGTACTAAATCAGCTGGTGCATGCTGACTATATTACAAATTTTCATGCTTGGTGTATATGGCTAACAACAGCAGAATATTATATATGTATCTCTTTCACTAGTTGCTCAAGGAGGAGTATGATGCTATATCTTTAATTAAATGAACACCTGCTCAACAATGGTATGGCTATATTTCTCATTGTGTACCATAGGCATAAACCCTACTGGGGGAATAATAATAGGATCTTTGATGGGTTCAAACATTTGCCTGTTTGCTGAAGTTTGCATTTTTCTTTTCCCTTTTGTTTTTTTGGAGGGGGGGGGGGGGTTGTGTGTGTGTGTTCCTCCTTAGTTTTCTTCAATTTGAGGGAACATAGGTTTTGCAGAAACTAGTGCATATGTAATTCATGTTTTCTGTGTTTCACCTATTGATTGGACTAACTAGATGGACCGTAACATTTTGTGGTGATCATTACTGTGGAATTGTATCCTTATGAATCCATTTGCTCCTTTTTTTTCTAGATATAGTCATAATTTTTATCTTCAAAGTTCCCTACTATATCATGAGATAATATGTTTGCTTTGCATAAGGTTTTTCCTAGCAGTAAGAAGTTTATTTCATGGACTGGGCAAGGAGGACATGACATGCTTTTATTAATAGGCTATTAGACTAAGAGAACTTTTTTCCGTAGGCATTTAAGAACTTTTTCCATGGGTGGGAAAAGGGCATGCTTGACAAGAAAACATGTTACTGGTTTATTTTGAATCAAGACAAAGACAAGTCAAATTAGCAAATTTAGTCTCTAGAAGTTTTTCACTTGGCATGTTAGGTCCCTAATGATTACTTTTAACTTTTTAAATCCTTATAGTTTTTATGATTTTCATTTAAGATAAAATATTATCAAGTGATTTAGGTATAAATAGCCAATTTTAGGCAAAAAAGACCTACAATGCAAATCATAAAAACTATAATAAGTAAGATTGAAAAAAAGTGATAGCCTAGATGGTTTAGTTTCTCTTTCTTATGTTTCTTACCCGGCTTGTTAAGTGAGAGGTCCTGAGTTTGACTCACGACAGGGACGGTTTTATGCCGCATTTTCATTAAATGTTAGTCTTAGGAGTCTCTTCCCACAGATTCCTTCCACATTAGTCAATGAGGATACAAACAAAACTAGCCATTCTTAGAATTGTTTAAAAAATGAAAAATAAAATCTTGATAAGTGAAATGTAAAAGGTATCTCAAAAGGCGTAAACACCAGCCTTCAATCCTTTTGGCTAGTCACTAAGAATATGATCAAAAGGTGGTTATGAATTATACTCCTTTTAATTACATGAAGATGTAATTTCGCAAGCCACTCGGAAAGTAATGTGGATGATTACTATTTTCCATACAAAGAAGGTAGGTGTGAAGACATAAATAGGGGTAGAAATATCTGTTAAAACTTAGTTCTGCTTGTGGAAGTTGATGGTATACACCAGTGTCTAGTGTTCTTTTATTGGATGGTTATGTTCTGGCATTAACTAAGCTTCATGTTTAAGAAATGTTTAAGCAATTGACCTTGGCATGCATGTAGGAAATGCTTATGTTTTTGGTGTGATTTAGCTGTGTGCTATTAATGGACAGTATATCATGGCTTACATTTAGTGCAAAGTGGACAATAAAAATCTCTTGTCGGGATGAGAAAGGAGCTTTATGAGTGGTGATATTGTAGAAATTTCTGTACCGTGGCTTTATCTACCATTTTGATTATTTCCTATAGTACTGAATATTTGCTAGAAATCTCTATATTGCTGATATGCAAAACCTTTGGCATTGGTATTGATGCATGGTTTTTTTTTTTTTTCAAATTGGTACTTGTATGCAGATATTCCTCCAGATAAAGAACCTCTAGACTGGAATACGAGAATGAAGATCGCTGCTGGTGCAGCCAAAGGATTGGAATATTTGCATGATAAAGCCAACCCTCCTGTCATATACAGGGACCTAAAGTCATCCAACATCCTTCTCGATGAAGGCTTTCACCCAAAGTTATCAGATTTTGGACTTGCTAAACTCGGTCCTGTTGGTGACAAGACTCATGTATCTACAAGGGTGATGGGAACATATGGTTATTGTGCTCCCGAATATGCCATGACTGGTCAACTCACCTTAAAATCTGATGTATATAGTTTTGGTGTTGTATTTCTTGAACTCATCACAGGGCGGAAGGCCATTGATAATTCAAGGGCTGCGGGAGAGCATAATCTTGTTGCTTGGGTATGTTACTGTCTTCTTTTCACTTCTTTGCTTAGAGAAAATGGACTTCTTTCATGGCTTTTTTGTTTCTATAAAAATAATTGATTTGCAGGCAAGACCACTTTTCAAGGATCGAAGGAAGTTTCCAAGAATGGCTGATCCACTTTTGCAAGGCCGTTATCCAATGCGAGGTCTTTACCAAGCATTGGCAGTAGCAGCTATGTGCTTGCAAGAACAAGCTGCTACAAGACCTCTAATTGGAGACGTCGTGACTGCATTGACATATTTAGCATCTCAGACATATGATCCCAATGCAGCAACTGCACAAAACAACAGAGTTGGACCATCTACACCAAGGAGCAAGGATGATCGAAGGGGGTTGGCTGGGGATGGAGTGGATAGTCCAGATGATCAAGGTCGCGGTTTTCATGGTTCACCTTCAACTCACCACAAGAATTCTCCTGATTTCAGAAAGAGGGACTCTCCCAGAGAGTTAAATCCTGGTGCAGACTTGAGAAGGATTGAAACAGGTGGAGGGTCAGGAAGGAAATGGGGTGTGGAAGAATTCGAGCGAGGTGAATCACAAAGAGACAGCCCTATGAGTGCAGGTAGAGCTAGAGATACACCAAGAAACCGAGATTTGGACAGAGAAAGAGCTGTTGCAGAAGCTAAGGTATGGGGAGAGAATTGGAGAGAAAGAAAGAAGGCTAATGCAATGGGTAGTTTTGATGGTACAAATGATTGAATTTGACTCTGCAGTGGATGTTTTTGGTCCTTTTGGGGAAGAAAGAAACAGTTTTTCACAACTTCTTGGAAATACTCAAAAAATATCATCTTGGTTTCCACAACTGTCCATGGAAATAAAGATTCCTTGTATCCATCCAAACTTTTAGTAGTGTTCTTTTCTTTGTTGTCGTAAAAATCATTCTTGTAATTCGGTTTGAATTGAAAGAAAAAAAAAAAAAAAAAAAAAAGGAGAATGTAGTTATGAGGAGATGAGATGTTGTGCAGGGATTGAAGATGTAGTAATTTCTGGTTGCTTCCCCCCATTACAGTACCTTGTTTGCAGCAGCATGATTAAGTCTTTGTCCATGACGTCAAGAAGTTGGGAAGTCTTTGTCCATGATTGCTGGTAAGGTCCAAGTGCCCAGAGTTGAGAGATTCCAGTGTTAGTAGGCCGCTTTGTATTACATTTCTTAGGCCATGTTTTTGGTTTTATACAAAAAGAGGTTCAATCAACTTGTGGTTTGCTGAGCTGATTGATTATTCTTAATCTTCTCGTGAAATTCTGGTCAAAAAGTGCAATTATCCGAATTGCCAAAACCGATCTCCAAATACCATTAAACATTATATACATACATACATACAGCCCTTTTGTGCAACTTTGATGTCGTAGAAAGAAAGGGCAAAGAGATAGGGCACATCATCCATATAACGACTGAGGAAAGCAAGATTAGTAACCTTAATTGTATCAAGTCATTGAACTTGTTTGTTTATATCCTCCCCTGCTAAGGACAAGAAGTACAATCTAATTCTAAATTTTTTAAGTGCATCACTACAATAGGATGCTACAACGTTAATAATCTACTATAAAGTGTGAAATACGTACATTCAAGACGGATACTATATATACAAATGAAAAGATTATATTAGAGAGAGAATCGTTAGGAAGGGCACAACGCTGAGCCAAGGGTAGCATGAATACTTTTAGCAGGGATCAAAATCTTTGTTAATGAAAAAATGTTCAGTCACACTGGTGCAAGATCATTTCCTCTTCTTGCCCTGCAAAAAAATGAAGTGTTTTCAATTATTAGCCAACCAACTAAGTACTTAGTGAAAGCATCTAAAAGAACAGCATACCGAGCTCACATAATCGTCCATCAGTAACTGCTTGCGCTTCTTTGTATTAGAGGGAGGACTCTCAGCAGCTTGTCTCCCCATGGATCGTTTAGATGGTGTCATATTCTGTTGGGGAAAAAAAGGTATATCAAGATTTAAGTAGAGAAAAGGTATATATAGGGTCTGGATAAAGGGGTTAAAGATGTTGCTATGGATATTTTGGGAATTTCAAAGTAGAAGCAGCAGAATAAAAGACAAATACCTTTGCAAGCTTCTTCTCTTTACGGGCTTGTCTCTCACGTTCATCAAATTCTTGATTCTCTCTTTCCACCAGCCGAATTAAAGTATCACACCTCCTAGCAAGTTCTTGTGTGGTCCGTGACTTCACAAACCAATCAAAACGAAACAATGGAGAAGTGCGAAAAGCAGCCTTAAGTTCATCCCAGTTACCATATCCAAGCTTGTGAACCATGCATATCTGGTCAAGACAAAACATTAAAAAGTAAGATATCCAGAAGAGGGAAAAAGAAAAAGCACCACCCAAAAATTGCAGTCTCACCATGAAACGATCGCATTCTTCATTATACAACTTCCCTTTATTCTGACCATATTGGATCTTCAATTCTAGCCATGGATTCTTATAGCGATCCAACTTCTTCCCAATGGCTTTCATGATCTCATCTTTTCTGGAAATTCTAGCCTCCCCTCTTTCTATATTCTTAATTATCCTGTCATAGTCTGCAAAAAGCACATCCGAATGAATATATGTTTTCACTCTATGACATAGTTGCATCGTGAAATAAATACAGATGCAGATGTACTATTATTTTCACAACCTAATACGTGTACCAAAATACATCTTATGTACATCAGTTCAATACTCACCATTTAACTCCTTGTATCTTTCTTTAAAGGCTTGTGCATATCTTTCAACTTCCTCCTCTGTCTTTCCTTCCATTTCAGAGGCAATACTTCTGATATCATTGCGGCCATACTTCTCACAGGCCCTGATGAACGTATTGAAGTCTCTTCTGCTCCAAGTTGAAAAGCCCTAAATGTGACAAATTCTCGTGTTATTGTTATTGAGTGCATAAAAAAGGTACATTCCGGGGCATGCTAAACAAGGGAAATATAAGTCACTATGGTATAATATTCTTACCTCTTCCAATAACTTCTCTTTTTCTTCTTGCTCTTCAGCAGTCAAAGGCTCCCCAACATCTGAGAAATCTCTAAATTTCAGCGGTAATGTTGCAAGAATAAGATCATTTCAAAACGTTTTCTTTCAAATAGCACCAACATACCTTCGGGTTCTTCCACATCTATTGTATCCTTTACTTGATTCTTTTGATGTGTTTGCTGAAAATAAGGGAAATAAATTAAGTTGCAACCACCACAAGAAGACATGACTAAAAGCAAGGAAATCTAGGCATCAATACTCACCATTAGATAGCGCACTTCTTTTTCATAGATCTCACTGAGCCTCTGTGTGTTAAAGAACTGAAAGTCATGCCTATAAAGAAGTAATCTTCCGTAAGAGAGAAGAGAAAATCCAAAGAAAAGATAAAAGACAAACATACAGAGAGATAAGGATAGGAAATTAAAAAGAAGGGATGCTAGAAGAAGCATACAACTGGGGCATTCGAGGAATTCGTGGCTCTTTGGGTTTTGCAGGACCACTTTGGCGCATTGTTTGCTTAAAGTACTCTGATTCTGAGTAACTATTAGCAGGAAAAAGTGGGTCATAAAGAATATGATAAAGAAAATAAAACAGAAGAGAATTTATTTAAATTCGGAAAACATACTTGCGTTTGCGTTCTCTCTTAGGCGGTTCAAGCCAATTTTCACTGACAATTTTCTTGAAATCAAACTTATTCTCATCCTTCAACAGATAAAAATGTGTAAAGCAATAAATCAACTAAGCAAGAGCAGAAAGAAGCAAATCAGACTTATTCTTCATGACTTAGATATAAGCAAGGAAATCTACCTTTTCATCATCAAAATCATAGAAGTCAGCACCTGCACAGAATAAATCATTTTTAGGCCAAGCCAAAACCTCTGTATCAAGAACTAATTAAGTGTGGATCAAATTCTAGACTACATACTGTCATCCATTTTAAATTTGATTGCATCTTCTGTGAATTTCTTCATCTTCGCATCAAGTTCTGCTGTAGCCTCTTCTCCTTTAGCAATGATCCTATCTATATCTTCATCTGTAATGGTGCTATCTTTCGAGCTGAAAACCATCTCCGCACCAAACCTCACCATTTGTAGCAATTCATCTTTATTAACAGCTGAAACCAAAACAGTTTGGGATCAATATTATGGTACAAAAAAGTATCAGACACTAACTCAAACAAATGGATCAGCAGGAACTGGGGAGAAAATCTTACTCTTCTGTTCAGCTAGACGCCCTTGCTGGATAACCAGAGCATCAAGTGCAAGCTTCTTATAAGCCCTCTCGATCACTTTTTCCTCAATTGTATACTGCCCATATCAAATTAAGACCCGAGAAGCCATTAGCATACATAAGCATCCTGAGCCCCACAATCCAACACACTATTATAATACATAAGTGAATGGCTCAAACCTCAGTGCAGAAACGGAAAACTTGCACTTCTTTTTTTTGACCAATTCTATGAGCCCGATCTTGTGCCTGTAAATCAACCTGGGGATTCCTGCACAGGGATGAAGGAAAGACACACCAAAGCTAAGCAACAGTATAATTAATACATCATCACTAACGAGCAACTTTGAGAACCTGCTTGAAAGAAAAAATGAAATGGAAGTTAAGAAAACTGACCAATCACTATCATAAAGAATAACAACATCTGCAGTGGCAAGGTTAATGCCAAGGCCTCCAGCTCTGGTTGACAATAAGAACACAAATTTCTCACTTCCTGGCTTGTTAAAGGCATCAATGGAAGCATCACGATCCTCACCCCCAGTGTTTCCATCAATTCTACAGTATAGGTATCCACGGTACATCAAGTAGTCTTCAAGAATGTCTAGCAGCCTTGTCATCTGTATCAGATCATGAGAACACATTAAACACCAACATTTACTTTTCTTCTCTGTTACAGTGAGCTTGGGTTGATAATGTTACTTAGTATAACCTAATAGTACGGAACTACTGGAATATTGGGTCCAATGGTTCAAGATTAAACCTCATTTCAGTGTGCAACAGTGACTATCCACACAATTATCAGACTGCCACAAGAATAACACACAAACCTGGGAGAATATTAAAACCCTCGAATCACGCTCCTTTAACTTTGGTAGCAACTTATCCAGTAAAACCATTTTGCCTGCCAATTTCATTACCAAAAACCAGATTAAAAATCACAGAATTATCAACTGATACTTGTTAACATGCACACTGAAGCACCTCCAGTATGCTTCCTTTTTCCTTCTGTGGTCTTGGCATGAGTTACTCCTTTTAGGGGGGTATTATGAAGAAGCAGCCTTACCAGCATTTTCAATGAGATGATCCCCGGTGGTATAGGGTGGACCAGGTTCAGCACCTTGGAAAAGATATGGATGATTACAGCATTTGCGTAACTGCATTGCTATATTGAGAAGCCTCTTGCGCTCCCCTCCAGCATTGACAACTTCAAGATCTTTCTGCAAAAGAGCTCTGTAGTACTGCTTTTGCATCTGAGACATACCAACTTTAAGGATTGTTTCTTTCTTTGGAGGCAAACCTTTCTCCACGTCTGATTTCAATCTTCTGAGAAGAAATGGTCGAAGGACCTTTGCAGTAAAAAGGAAATGCATTGTCAGGGGAATGCAAGAAAATGAACAAAACAGGCATCCTGAAGTTGGATGTATAAACAAAATAAACCAAAAAGGCTGGCATTACAAACTTCTGATGACATACTTAGATCAAAATGAAAAACATGACTACATATACAAGTACTTCAGGACCAAACAGAGTCTTCTCTAACAGAATATCAGACTACATCCACACAAGCCTACCTTGTGAAGTTGCTGGACAACCTCCTGCTGATCATTGTCACCAGAAATTTGGAACCACTCATCAAAAGTTTCAGAAGAGCTAAAGATCTCTGGCAGCAAAAAGTTCAGCAACGACCAAAGTTCATGAAGATTATTCTGCAAAAACAGATATAGTGCAAAGATATCAAAAACAAGGTAAGGAAGAAGAAAAATGAATGTATCAAATCATAGTAAAGCTCACACAAAATGAAATAATGACATAGAATTCTTTAATTTCATATATTTAAAGCCTCAAAAGAATGATCCATACTTAGTTAATATACTTTCATATTCTCTAATTCACAAGAACTATCAGCAGCTATTTCAGAGCTAAGCATTTATTTCTTGATACCTTTATATGCTCCTAAGCTACAAAACTTTCAACTCGACATGAAGAAATCTTAAAAGAAAATCAATTCCAAATGTGAATTCAGCATTTAGAACTCTGAGGGAATCTGAAAATTCACCTGAAGTGGTGTGCCAGTGATAAGAAGCCGAAAATTAGTGTTGTACAGTCTCATCGTCTTTGACAGAAGAGAATTTTCATTCTTGATTCTGTGTGCCTCATCAATGATAATATATCGCCAGCTAAAGCGACGCAATATAGTTTTCTCTTTGATGGCCATTTCAAAACTTGTCACACAAACATCAAAGTTCCCAGCAACAAGCAACTCCTCGCGGATGTACCTCTACAACATACAATTAGAATTTAGGTATGTTAAAAATAAAAATAAATAAAACAGAGGTTATAGCAGAAGCATTTAAGATTTACTCGTTCTTCAGGGTTTCCAAGAAACTTCACAGCACGTAGAATAGGGCAAAAACGTCGGATTTCATTCATCCAGTTGCCAAGTGTAGATTTTGGAGCTACAACCATGTGAGGACCAGTTATTCCTCGATACTCATGAAGGTATCCCAGCAGGGAAATGGTTTGCAATGTTTTCCCAAGACCCTGAAGGCAACAAAATATGATCAAATGAAGTGTCACATGAATGAATGTTATATTCACTACAGTAGAAAGGACCAAGTGTTACATGAATGAGCGTCTAAAGATGCAAAAGCAATAAACCAACAATCCAAAAGTTGACAGAAATGCTCAACTTTAGACGTACCATTTCATCTGCAAGTATACCATTTATGCCATTCTCATAAAGTCGTATAAGCCAGTTCAGACCAGCAAGTTGGTAATCCCTCATCTTCCCCTGGATACCTGCAGAAATCCACATATAAAGTTATAGCCACAAAAGAAAAAAAGAAAAAAAAAAGGAAAAAGAAAAAGGCAATAGAGAACATTAAGGTGTTTAAAACATTATCTAACTAACATGTTCAATTTTGAATCCTCAGAAAAAAAAAAACAAACTTTATGAGCCAACCAAGGAGTTTATGACAGAGGATGATACACAAGGGTAATCCAAGGACCCCAAACTTCAGGATGTACTTTTCCACAGGGTAGAACTTGCTAAGGTATGGTACAACTACTTAAAGATTTTGGTTCATAAAAAACCCACTCTACAACAGATTTTGGGGAAAGGAAAGGATGCCCAGGGTAAAAATTATTGGGAACATCTTTTCTCTATAGATGACTTAAAAACTGAAAGATAATTACAAGATGGTTGTGCAACGAGTCTTGTATTTCCAGAAAGACCATCTTCCTCCTCCTTGAGATATTCCTCATCCTCTTCCTCTTCAGTAACCTTTGAAGCATGGCGACCCCTGAAAAAGGAAATATATTAAGAACAACTGTATACTGAATGCACCACACAGTGAGACCATCAGTGCATTTTGAAACTAATTAGCGAGAAAGATATACACAATCTATCATATCTCATACGCAGCTTATGAGGCCACAGAAATTATTCCATAAGAAACCAAAATACAGCAAAGCAGATTTATACCCCAAATGCAACAAACAAGAAGATTGGGCATTATACTCATGGACCGTATTAATTTATCCATGGTTCACCCCCGTCACCTTGTTTTCTGAAGATTAATTTCAGAGTATGCTGTATAATGGAAGAACCTAGAAACCAAGAACGTAAAAACTGGTAGACATGCAAGTTTCCTAACCAGGAATTACCAAGATAATACTGAGGTTACTTGGAAGAACCTAAATAACACAAGTATAGCCAAAGTGTCATATTCAATTCAGAAATTACGTACCTCCCTTTAACCTTTTGGGATGCAGATTGTCCACCTTTAGCAAAATGTGCAAACAGTTCAGTTTGCTTCAGCAGATACTTCATCCTACCCTTTCCTTTGTTGTTCTGTCAATAAAGACTAAAATCAGTATAGAAGCTCAGAAATAAACAACATAAGAAGACTAAACCAACACTAGTTCATATTACCCACCATGTCAGCATCAATAGCAGCATTTTGAACGTCCAATATCTCTTGAATCTTTTGCTTTTTCACTTTCTGCATTTCTTTTAATTTCTCTTTTTCACGCTTACCAATTTCATTATTAGCTGCTTCTTCATCCTGCGCGGTAATACAAGAAATAGGAAGTGTTACAAAAAAGCCCTTACCTGTTACCTACAAAACTGTTTGCAATTCTGAAATGCATAATAGTGCATACTACCAGAAGCCAGGAAATATATAGAACAAAAAAATTCCACACTCCAATCTTACTTAATCGCCGTATAGTCACTTTAGATCTACCATGTAACACCAATTAAACATAAAATAAGTAACAAACAGCTTCAGTCAAATCCAAAAATAAAACAAATCTCACTAAAAACTGAGAACTTTGTTTAAAAAATATATAAATAAGTAACCTATTTTTCACCCAAAAAAAAAAAAAAAAGGCAACAGAAAGAACCTCGTTGTCCTCATCATCCTGTTCGGCGGCTTCATTAGGAGCATCATTGTCCTCATCTTCTGAATCTTCAGCGGTCCTCGCAACAGCTTCAAGTTCCTGTTCATCATCTTCCTCGCCTTGGCCTTGATCATTAGGACCTCGCTCCAATTCCTCTTCCGATGATGGTGATGGCGATGCTGATACTGATTGCGAAGGCGACAGTGACGGTGATGGTGATTGTGATGGTGATGAAGAATTCGACATCCCTTCTTCGTCAGATGAGTCCTTTGCCGCCCTACCGCCTCTCGCCATCGACGAAATCGAGGGTTTTCTTCTTCTAGCTCCCGCTTTTCCTCGCTAAGCCCAAAAGAAAAAGAAGAAACGAAGAATGATAGTAGAGAGAGAGATAATATAAAAGAGAGATATTGTGATTTTTAAAATTATGACTGGACTATTTATAGAAATATAATTATAAGGGATTAATTTCATTTTTTTTTTTCAAGAAAACTGATTAATTTCATGATTTAATTAATCTAAAATGAATAATAAAATTGGAACAATTCCCGCCACGTATGGTCGCTGTGAAATTTTTTTCCCGCCTGTGGGCTATTTTCCTAATGGGCCCCAATTTTTTCGATTTGCTTCATGCTGGGCTTCTAGACATACCTATTGGGCTAAACTTATTTTCAATTTGGGCTACCAACTAAGACCCATTGTTGTTGGTCCAAATTGGAAATAATTTTTTTTTTTTGGCACGAGTTATCTTAGATGAGTCTCAAATTATGGGAAGACACTTTACATTCGGACTAATCTCCATTTGAGACGGTTAGTCCCTTGCGAGAGGAAGATCTAGCCCAAATTTTAAACAATTGCATACATTAATTATAGTTCGAACTCTCAACCTCACTTAAGTTAGAAGAACTATTTACCAACTCACTTAAGTCTTGGGCTCAATTGGAAAGAACTTGATTCCTTAACCCGAGCTTAAGGAGTTGGGGCGGGGGGGGGGGGGGGGGGGGGGGGAGTTCAATTGGAAAGGCTTGAGTCCTTAACCCGGTAGCTTGAGGGAGTTGGTGCGCGGACTCCTAATGCTTACTCTAGGGCGGATAGTCGTTTCCAAATAAGGTGGGGACACCGAGCGCCCTAAATGGGTATATAAAAAATAAAAGGCAAATTGGTATAAATAGTCCCCAAACTATGAAGGTTTGGTGACATTGGTCCCCAAAGTATTTTTTTGGGTTAGTTTCCTCAAACTATAAAAAAAAATGTGACATTGGGCCTTCCTTAAAATTCGTTAACCCGTTAAGTTAAAAAAAAAAAAAAAAAAAAAAAAAAAACTTTAGTGATATTGGTCCTATTAATTTTTTGGTGGAATTGGTTCTCAAACTATGAAAAAATTGTGATATTGGTCCTTCAATGAAAAATTATATTAAATCACAAGTTAAGTAAAAAAAAATATTAATAATAGTAGAGTTTGTAAACTTTAATTTATTGACATCGCAAGATTTTTTTCTTTGAATATGAATTTTTTTTGTAAAATGTTATTGTTATCATATAAAATTTTTGACTATTTTTTTCATCTAAAAAAAAAAAAAATAAAAGACAAATATACTTTGCAAAGCACAAAATAATAAGAAATAAAATAAAAAAATTGATATAAAATATATAATATATAATTTATTCCAATAATCTACAATAAAGTTTTAAAAATGTAATAATGTTTATTGTGTATTTCTTTTTTCTTTTGTTGATATTTTGAGTTATAAAAATGATTTTTAATAATTATCAATGATTTACGCAATAATATTTTAGGCATAAAAATAATATATTAATTGTTTATATTTTTAAAAATATATATGTTATTTTTTTTTTTTTTAAACTTAACTTGTGATTTAATATAACTTTTAATAGAATGACCAATATCACAATTTTTAATAGTTCCCCCAAAAATTAATTTGGGGACTAATGTCACCAAAAGTCTATAGTTTGGGGACTATTTATACCAATTTGCCTTATATTTAAATAGTGTAATGACATAAATACCCATGAAGGCTATCATCAAATTTTTTTTAGTTTGGGGACCAATCCCAGCCAAAATAGTTTTGGGACTATTTATACCAATTTGCCAAAAAAAAAAAAAGAACTTGATTCCTTTAATCTTGATTTTTCTCAATGAAAAGTATTCACTTCAGCACAATGGAAAAGGGTTTTGGATTGTGAATGCTAGTCAACTCACTATGAACGTATCATGTAAGAGCAACGCAAGGCCTTATCGGAATAAAAATTAAACTCTACGAGTGTAATCCAAGTCAAATTTAGATATATCGGAGTAAATAATTATAAAAAGAGCTATCATATTATTAATACAAATAGAAAAAGTTTGAAAGCAAGAAATTATTATCGAATATTAGGTTACAATAAAAAATATAATTTTTTTTGTTAATGGAAACGAGTTTCTTCCAATTTGATAGGACTTGTTGTAATAATTTTGTGGCTGTTGTTGTTATCCACTGGAAGAAGATGACTAAGAGAAGAAAGAGTACAACAACCGTATATGTACCATCTCTGTGCCGACACCATACAATTCCCAAAATCTCCCAAACGATGCTGATAATTCCAGCTTCTCATAGGAGTTACATCACGTAAATTTACGAAAATAGCGAGGGCTGTTTCGGGATTACAGGTGAGGAAAATTTGCCCGGATAAATTTGGTTCAAAGGAATAATCCCTTTTTTTCTCACTATCCTTCCTGACGATATCATTTTCTGAAAATAGAAAATGCGCGTATAACGTCGTCATTTTTCTGTAATCGAATCGTGTTGTTTGACCACCGTTGTCCGTCCCCGGGAAATCAATTTCCGATTTGGAGGCTCGGAGCTCAAATTTGCTCTTTTTTTTTTCTTTCGATTTGTTGGGATTATTTTTTTTTCGGGTATGTTGTTTTTCTCAATTCTAATTTTGAATCTTTCACCAAATCAAGGTGTAATTGTCGTTTTTTTTTTTTTTTTTTTTATGGACTGGAATTTAATTCTTGTTATGTGTTTTGATGTTAATTTGGATATTTGTTTTCAGTAAATGATGGATAGAAGATGGTGGTTAAAGGTGGCAATTTTGATGTGTTTGTTTACTGCGTCTGTAATAGGAAGAGGTAATTCTCAATAATAGTAATATTGGGTTTAAAGTTTTGTTCTTTGTTGTAAAATTGAGTTTTGATAAATTACTTAGCTGTGTTAGTTGGACTTTATAAGGAATTACTTAGTTTTGTTCTTTATCGGGTTGAAAGTTTTGTTCTTTGTTGTAAAATTGAGTCTTGATAAAAAAGCTGTGTATACTTGGATTTTATTGGGGATTACTTAATCATAGAGAAGCAAATTTTAATTGGAAACTAAATAAAATTTTTATCCAGTTTGAGATGGCACAATAGAGCTTCTAGTTGGAATTTTAGTTCAGGCTCATGAAATTAGGGAAGATTGCAATGACTCTGGACATTTTTAGGGACTTTATGGAGTTCTAAAATTTAGGAAAAGATTGAAGCATGAGCCCTGATATTATTATTTTTTTATCATATATTTTTGTCGAGTCCATTGATGCTTTTCTTGCTTTGATCTCTTAAATACTTTTGTGTATGTTTTGTAACCTTCTGTTATGAATAAATGGGTTTTGGTGAACTTTTGGTTTTAGATGTGCTTCAGCTAACATAGTTGCAATCTTTCTCTTTTTGGCTCCAGATATTAAATTCAAAGTCAAACATAAGCATCATTTAGTAGAATATAATCACACTCTTGCTGCTACATTGGCGGAATATGCTTCAGCTGTAAGTTCCTGAAATAAAGTTGCATTCAATTATTTGAATGTATTTATCCTCTGCTTCTTGCTCTGTAAGGATAGTTTTGTCAAAATGGAAATGCTGTCTGGCACGTTTTGTCTCTACGTTTAATATGCTAACATAGTTTTATTGGAAAAGATACTCACCAATCTGAAATTTTTTACGGAA
The DNA here is from genome assembly GCA_025388415.1 of Cynanchum wilfordii. Taxonomy (NCBI): domain Eukaryota; kingdom Viridiplantae; phylum Streptophyta; class Magnoliopsida; order Gentianales; family Apocynaceae; genus Cynanchum; species Cynanchum wilfordii. The sequence goes on along the minus strand of JAHSUH010003114.1, from coordinate 1,868,047 downwards.
ACATTTAGATAAAAGTTAATATGATTATGTCATCTAAATCCCTCATCACACTGGAAACCATACTGCAGCTTATGACAATCATTCAAACAGATCCAATGGCTGTTGGGATGTAAGTTGAAAAGATTTGTCAATGGCTGTAACAGAGATTTCCTTCTTGCTTTTACATATTTCCATCTTTTCCATGTTAATTGGTTACTTGGTCTTAGTTTGTTTATGGAATTGAATGAAAATCTCCTCAGAAATTCAATTGAGATAATTAATGATGGAGGCTTTTGTGTTGTACTGTCCCTCCCACCCCCACCCCCACCCCCCAAAAAAAAAAAAAAAAAAAAAAAAACAAATTCTTCTGAATTAGATCCACAAATGACTTGGGCTTTTTGTATATTATGCTTATGAGTTCTGACTAATTTTGGCTTTCTTATTTATTTTTCCCCTTCATTGGTTTTCGTCTTAAATATAATTTTCTTTTCTTTAGCTGCTCTATCTTGCATTACTTGGTTTAGCTCTGTGAAGTTGCTAAATCTAGAATCTCTGATCAGGCATTTTGGATTGCAGGTTTACTTATCAGATTTGATAGAACTATTTACTTGGACATGCTCTAGGTGTAACGGTTTAACCAAGGTACCTTGCTAGTGACTGTTCCACAATCAGTTGCATAAATTTAAGTGATTTCCATGGTGTAATTTCAGCATGTTATAATTGTGGCATATTTAAGTCCCAGCAACAATAACATCTTTTTATCTGAAAGCAGGGATTTGAGATGATAGAGTTGATTGTGGATGTTAGGCGCTGCCTCCAGGTGCTTCTTTCGTAGTACATTAGAATATAGGAGAGCTTTGAATTATAATTGCATCTGTTTGTTTGGAGGCTTCTTTGTTCTTGCTTTTGTGGCATTTTACGTGCACTCTGATAAATAGGTGTGTTGTTGCTAATTCATGCAGGGATTTGTTGGGGTAGCAGAGGATCTTAATGCTATTGTGATTGCATTCAGAGGCACTCAAGAGACAAGGTTTGATTTCAATCTTTGACATATGGAATGATTGAAATGCATATTACAGTCCAGTATCAAAAGGGCTTAGTTATTTGTATCTTTTTAAATGACCATCGTGTAATGATATGGAGCAAGTATTATATTCAGGATTGAAGTGGTTACCAGATATGTAAGCTATGAGTTGCAGCCATTTTCATGTGCTTTGTAATTTTTGAGGGCTTGATGTTGAGTAGGGTAGGATTGGATTAGGGAGGTTATGTGCATGATCTTGTTAGTAAAGAAAGAAAGAAGAGGAATTTGGAGAAACAGGAAGTAAATATTTTGTCTGCATGTAGTAGCACCTTAGCTCTAAAAGCTGGATGTTTGCATACCTTTTATGCATGAACTGTTTTACTTGTTTAATCTTTTTGTTGTGTTTGAATTATAGTTTGGTCCTTGTTATGCTGATAACAATTTTGTGAATTAAACTGTTCTTTTTACAGCATACAAAACTGGATTGAAGATTTATATTGGAAGCAGCTTGACTTAAATTACCCTGGAATTGACGATGCAATGGTTGCTACATAATTTTCTTCTGAATGTCTGTTTCCAATCCAAACCTATAATAGTCACTGTCAAGTTTTGATTTGTTTTTGGTTGGTCTAGGTGCATCATGGATTCTATTCAGCATACCACAACACTTCTATACGTCCTGCGGTTCTAAATGCCATTGCAGAAGCAAAGGAGATATACGGTGATCTTAAAATTATGCTGACTGGACATTCAATGGGAGGGGCTATGGCTGCTTTCTGCGGACTCGATCTTATTGTAATATAAATTTCTTTCTTCTTCTTCTTTTTCCTTATTTTTGTTATTTCCTACTTTCCTATTGATGTGTTATTCTACATTATGGATTTACTTATCTGATGAATAAACAATCTTTGTTACATTGTCAATAGCTATATGTTCTTGTATATTCTTGTTTGTTCTGATTCTATCTCATGATGCTTATTCTAAGTGATTTTTTCTTTTTGCTTTTTTAAAAAAATAATCGGCTTAAGAGTATATTAGTGCTTTATATCACCGTCTTTGCTCTTCTTGATAAATTTTAATATTATGTATACTATTGCTGATTTAAGAATTATCTGCTTATTCTTAGGTCAACGCTAGAGCCAAGGATGTCCATGTCACGACCTTTGGGCAGCCTCGAATTGGTAATGCAGCTTTTGTCTCCTACTATAGTGAACTTGTGCCAAACACAATTCGGGTTACACACGAACATGATATTGTGCCTCATTTGCCTCCTTACTATCGTTATTTCCCTCAGAAGACATATAAACACTTCCCAAGAGAGGTAATCTTTCAGGCATTAGGTTGGTTTTGTGTGCTTACTACGCAAAGAAGTTGAGGGAGGTGAATTAATACCCAAAACGAAGTGCACTTATTTTCAATTTTTGCTCTTCCGAAGAAAATTGCAACTTTTGCTGTTTCTCTAATTTAACATCTCCTTCAAAGTGCAGGTCTGGATTCATAATGTTGGTTTCGATAGCCTAGTTTATGCAGTTGAGAAGGTCTGTGATGGTTCTGGTGAAGACCCAACATGTAGCAGGTAGTGTACATACATCATGCATGGTGCGCATTTGGTTCTGTGCTGGTTTTTCTGTTTCGCTGTCCCGCATCTCACCCTGGCTACATCGCATTTTGTTCATCCTGGCCTAATGCAGAAGTTGGCCAAGGATTAAAATTCAATTGAACTAGAGATCTTTACATCACTTATTGAGCAATCAGCTGAGTTTAACTGGTGTAACTTTTTGCAGGTCAGTGACTGGGAACAGCATATTCGATCATTTAATCTACTACGGTATTCAAATGGGATGTGACAATTCTGGTAACAAATGCAGAATAATCTTCCTGCCTCGTACAGATATTGACATCACCCAAGATCTTGAAGGAAATTTGCTGTTATCAAGAAGTCCATCCTCTTATATTTCCAGAAGCAACTCCATTACAAGTGCTCAGGTTAACTCTATGTAAATATATATATATATATATATTCTTGAAATTGTTCCTACATCTGGGGATTACATAAGCAATGAATGAATGTTTATCCTCAGGATTGGTTGTCCAGGTTCATTTGTAAATACTTGTAAATACTTGTGTAGTATTATTTCTACTCTCCTAATGGTTAATGTAAATAAAAATTTGTTTATTTTCTCTCTTTGAGACTTCTGACTAATAGGATATAATAGAACTCCAAGTGCATACTTTTTAGTTTCTCCATTTGCTGCTCTCAAGTGTGAGTGCCAATAAAGATTACATTAGGAAAATTCTTGGTTTAGTTAAGGTTTGATCTCAAGTTAAAGATAGAAAATTCAACCCTAATTCGTTGGTCGTGAGATTCAACTTGTACTCACGTATATAACAGTTTAAAAAATTTAGGGTTAAAGCATAACTCGTACTCACGTATGTAACCCTTTAAAATTTAAGGTTTTAGAGCATAATCTATATTCACGTATGTAACCGTTTAGGGTCAAAACAGATATTTGTACTCAAGGTATATAATCGTTTAAAATTTAAGATTATAGTATATCTCTTGTAAGGGATCTATTCAATTCGAATAAGTATTACTCTGAATGTGGATATGATTTAAAGACCTTGTCCATAATTAGGATACATCTAAACAACAACGCTCCCATAATTGAGATCTACCCAAGACAAATTGTGCCATAAGAAATATATATATATATATATATTCCATTCCTATAGTTGCCATAAGTTTTTTCATTGCCGTCCTGCCTGTTGGTGAAGTGTGAGAAACAAGAGAAATGTGCCATTTGGTCCCTTTTTCTAGGTGAATTTATTAATATGGTTCTTGAGATTTCAGAAAAAAATTGGTGCAGAAAACAATCCAAAAACATATCATCAGAAATTTGATTGGATTAGGTTGTTATTTCCATGAATGAACCAACTGAAAATATGATATTATTTCTTTGTGTAAAAGAAACATTTGAGTACAAAATTGTTGTCTTACTGCATAATTTAAAGATATAACAACAGTGTTGGGAAATCAATATATAATAGTATAATTAGATCATCAGGATTGTATTTTGAGTTCTTCAATCTGCCTTCTTTTCTGCTTCTGCTTCTGCTTCTGATTCAACTTCAATCTCCTGTAAAGTTCAAGAAAATATTATTTCAACAATTCATAGATCAAGCGAATCGTTTTGGATTATACAAATATATATATATATATATATATATATAAAAATATATATTCATAACAAAATCTACCTTTTGAGGAGTTGGGATCTTCTCATCTGCATCATTCTGGGCTGAATCTTTTGTTTCAGCAGATTCCACAGCTTCATCCTTTACAGTTTCAATGTTACCTTCCTTCTGATCTTCAAGAACTTTGTCTGAAACCAAATTGTGAAATTAGCAAACAAATCTTGTGATAAACAAGCTAGAAAATGTGTTTTCATGCGAGTTATAAGTGCAGTTGCGAGTTCAATCATATACTTCTCATATTGGATTAGTCCAGATATGAATATGATTTACACGCATTGTTCATGGTTGGGACATTTCTTGTAAGGGATCTACTCGGTTTGAATTGAGATTAGTTTAGATATGAATACAGCTTAAATGGCACTCTCTATGGTTGAGACCTTTCCCATAAAGGAGCTACACGCTACTTCAAATTTTTTTTCTTAGATATGGATATGGCTTAAAGGTACTATCCATAGTTGGGACTTTTCCCGTAAGGGACTTATTCAACTCAAATTAAGATTAATTTTGATATGGATATAACTTAAAAATACCGTCAATAGTTGAAACTCATCTAAGACAAAATCTTACCTCCGGTAAAGAATCGGAGATTAGTTTGGATATTGATATTAGAAATGGATATGACTTTTGGACATTGTCCATAAATGGACTCATTCATAACACCTCGGGAAACGTAAGAGAAAACAAAGAAAAATTGAATAAAAGTTTTCACAAACCATTTTTTGCCTCCTGATGAGTCTCAATCTCTTTTGTTGGTTCCTTTTCTTTCACAACCTCCTCTGATGCATCTTTCTTGGCTTCATCAATTGGTTGATCCAAAAATTTTGCATCTTCCATCTCTGCTTCAATGGGATTCTCCTCTTTCAATTCTTTCTTTTCTTCTCCTCCTTTTCCCTCATCAACAACAGCTGCTTTATCAGCAGCAGAAGATGAAGAAGAAGAAACCTCTTTTTCTTCAGCTTCTTTCACATCTTCCACTATTGATTTTTCCTTTTCAACCTTTTCATCTTCTTTCACATTACCATCTCCATTTCCAACAGGAGCAGGAGCAGGAGCAGGAACAGGAACAGGAACAGGAGGAGAAGCTTCCTTATTATCATTGTCTTTGACAGTCTGCCGATCACCAACATTTTCAGGTTGGGGCACCTCCTCCTTCTCTTCTTTGACAATGGGAGCATTTCCATCTCCATTGATGATGACCTTCTCCTCAGTGTTCTTCTTTGAATTTGATCTCTTGCTTAGGCTAATGGTGTTTTGTGTTGAAACTGCATGCTTTGATTCCCCACAACCCATTTTTTAATCAATTGATCAAGCTATTCAAAGAAAGAAAAAATGGCAAAAAAAAATGAAGGGTGGTGGGGATTTATTTCTCTTCTTTGCAACAAAAAGGAGAGAGAGAGAGAGAGAGAGAGAGAGAGAGAAGCAAATTTGATCAAAACTTTTCTCCTTCTCTTCTTGCCTTTTGTTCTTGAAGAGCTTTCTAATTAAGCTGGTTTTTTTTTTTTTTTGTTTGCTTGACCGCTTTTCTCGTTTGTAATAAGAATTTTAAGGCTAATAGGTATCCATGTTGTCTTCTAGTCAAAGGTAGTTGGCTTTTTCCTTCATCATTTTACAACCCTAATATACATATATATATATATATATATATATATATATATATAGTTCGACATTAGTTTAGTATAAAGTTAATTCGTATAAAATGAAAGATAAAATAATACAATTATACCCTTACATATATCTATGTATAATGTTATTATTTTTTTTTATAAAGACGTTGTTTTGTTAATTATCATTCACATGCATGTCATTGTAAAATTTTTAGGAATAACTTCTCGTTGAATATTTTATTTCAGTATGGAATTTAATAAGAATTTAAGTAAACGATTAATGTTTATATGACTATATGAATAAGATAATAAATAATTTTTTTTTCGAGGGTAATTATATATATATATATATATATAGGTATGTATAATATATATAGAGGTATGTATAATATTTAAGAGTGATTTGTGTTTGTGAAGACACCAAAGATTACAAGGTATGTGTTTGTAGCCGGCATTGTTGGAAGTTTATGTCCGGCCAAAATCTACTTTGGAATTGAAACTTCCGCTTAATAATTTTAGGGTTTTTTTTTGTGTCCTTTTCCTAATTCAAAAGACATATATATATATATATATTGTTTAAAACACGATACGTTTTAAATGGATCTTAAATTATATATATTCGGACTAACAATAGTTTGAGCTAGGTTGGTCCATTGTGGGACTCCAAATTTTAAACATTTGTAAATATGAGTCAGAACTTTTGACCTCATTTAAGTAAAAAGAGTTATTTACCAACTTATTTGCGTTAAAATACATATATTTACATATATACATATAAATATGTAAAATATTTTAAGATTAAGAAAAATAATTATATAAATGTTTGTTAGTTTTACTTGTTTAATTTCAATGATTTATTTAGATTTATTTTAAATATATATAAAATATATATATATATATACTTTGATGGGAAATTCAAATATATATAATTTTAAAATATTTAATTTTTTAGTGAATTATTATTATTATTATTATTTTGATACTCACTTGGCGGGGCCGACATGTTCATCCTTTGAGACTAAATGACTAGTCCTGCCCAGAGCTTTTAACATGGCGGTAATCACCCCAGAGGGATTCGAAACTTCAATCATCCGCCTTGGGGAAACATTAGGAGTTCTATTACAAACTCCCAAGCTACCGATTAAATTATTATTATTATTATTATTTATTTATGAACGAACATTTCTTAAAAAATTAATTTTATTTGGGCTTTATCGGCAACCTTGGGTTGGATTGTTTGTAGTAATATGTAAATCGGGCTTTAGAGAGAGATTTACTAATTTGGCCCAATTCTTTTCATGATTGATACCAATGGGCTACACAAACACCTCAAATTCATTAAATTAAATTATACTCAGTTATTCGTTCAATCCAAATTGGTCCTCTTCGGAAAAAAATCTTACTATATGACCTTTACACCAAATATCTAATTCTCGATTATCTCGTGTAACATTTACAATAGAGATGTATGATATTATAGGAACAAAGTTGCGTACTGATCATATTTGTCCGAAAAGAAAAAATCTTTTAATAACTAGAGGTATGTGGTGGAGCGGTATGAGCTCTTCATTGTTTAACTAATTATTCGGGTTTCAAATCTTGGCTTGAGTATAGAAAAATGCTAAATTATTTGTTCGGTTGTCCCACCCAATGAGTGCCGATAAAATGTTAAATCACTGCCGCGTGGAATGGGACCCACTCAATTCCGTGCCAATAAGAAAAAAAAAATCTTTTAATGCACAATTTTCAAAAAGCCGAGTCCTTGAATCTGAATATGATTCTGCACACAAGTTGAGTACCTAGAAATTGGGAAAGAGGCTTACGAAGCAAAACCTCTCCAATTCTCTATTATTTTTTGACATCACTCTCCCAAATTCTCTTCTTTATTTAATACTAATGCTCATCATATCCATTCAAGAAAGATCATTCCAGTCATTTTTCGATTAGCTCTTGTTTATTCAAGAACACGCACTTTGAATTACATTTAATTAAATTTGTAACTTTACAGCATAAAATTACAAACTGTGGGAGCTAAAAAGGTGTCAAATTTCTCACTTTTACAAATTCCAGAGGGGATTTTGATTTTGATTTGGGACTTATATGATGTGTTGACTTTGAGGGTTCAGTTCAGATGGGTTTTTACTATTAGTTAAGAAGGTAATGGGTGATGATTTAAAGAAATGGGGAAAAAAAAAATCAAATAATGGGTACAAAAAAAGATTTTATTGGATGCAGCTGAACCCAAGAAATTCCTCAACCAATTGCAGACGAAACTCTCACGTGGTATCTTTAATCAACAGCCAAAGTTTCTAGCTATGGTCCCATGATGGCTTTGCTTCTTGTATCCGTTTCTGGATTGTTTATATATATATATAGTATATATATGGGAGTATTGAGTGTTTTCTTTATTTATGAATATAAAAATGCCCATCAGATGTTTGAGCTTTGTTCCCAATGAGTAGCCTTTTTTCGCTCTAGGCAATCCCATTCGCCAATTACACGGCAGCTCACCTCAGCACTGTCCTCGGGTACCTGCCTTATCCTTTTTTCTCTCTCTTTCTTTATTTTTCTTTTGGGACTGAGTACAGAAAGGGAAATTGATTGAATATTATATATAGAATTATTGAATTTTGACAATATCTTTCCATAAATAGCTTTTTTTGTGGGTTCAGCCGTATAAGGTGGTCATGATAGTTAGTTAAAACTCTTATTTTTTTATTTGGGTTATTGGCCACTTGACATTAAGATCATATTTTTCAATTGTGAAAGCATTTCATTTGGTGGCGCATCTCATCTCCCTCCCTTCTTTTGTCTTCCCCATTTCCTGAGCTTCCCTGCTCTCCCTTTGTGGGGAGGAAATAGATTCAAAATCTTGCTTGCAAGAAAAAAAAAATGGAAGGCTTCTCGAGTGATCGCCTTGATTTTGGGAAGATGGGTTATGGGTACTCTTTCTCTCTCTCTTTCTCCCACTGCATGTTTATGTGTGCAAGAATTGTCTATATGTGTATAATTTTTTACTTCTTGTCTTCTGAGTGAGTTGGTTGGATTAGATTTGATGTGTAGCATGCAGGTTGTTGTTGGTACAATTGTGGGCTTATTATTTCTGAAAGTTTTGATCTTTATCTACGGGTTGGTATCCTGCCCCCCCCTCTCTTGGTCTTCAGATGGATGCCTTGGTTTCTTGATAAAGCATAAGGCTTTTGAAGCTTTGAATAATTTACTGTGGAGTTCATTTCATTTAGTCAGTCATTCATTCATCCTCGTGTGTTCTTATTAACCTTTCATATTTCTTTTGATTTTGCCCTATTCTGCAGCTGCCAGCATTATAGGAGAAGATGTAAAGTTAGAGCTCCCTGCTGCAACGAGGTCTATAATTGCCGTCATTGTCATAATGAAGCCACGGTAGTTTCCATACAGTACCTGTTTTTCATTCCCTATCTCCCACCCAACCTCCACCCCAATTGCAAAAGCTTAAAGATGATTAAACTTACCTTTGATTTGGATCTGAGATTTGTTATAGTAGCATTTTTCCATTAGAAAAGCATATTTCTTTAATGCTATAAAGGGTTTTTCTTGAAGTTATTTGTTTTTGACTAGTTAAAGTAATTGTTTACTGAGATTGATCTCAAGTTCTTTTTCATTTGTATATTCATGTTTGTTTTGCATTTGTTTGATGTTCAGAGCATGTTGCGCAATATTTATGATCGTCATGAGATGGTCAGACAAGAAGTTAAGGAGGTATACTAATTAGTATGTGTTTGCCATTTCTGGATTCTGCCTAGAATGCATAGTCACGAATCTCTCCTTTGAGTGATTTGAGAATTTTCCTTCTTCTTATTTTCAGGTTATTTGTTCTGTTTGTGATACAGAGCAGCCAGTATGTATTTCTGGAATGCAATCTCTCTCTCCCTCTTCTGTTTCTCTTTGATTCTTTTGTTAATTCTACATCTCCTTTTCCAGGTTTCTCATGTTTGTACCAACTGTGGCGTCAGAATGGGAGAATATTTTTGTGAAATCTGCAAGTTCTACGATGATGATGTAATTCGTATTAACTTACCTTTTTATATTGAGATGACAATAAAATTGAAAAAGAAAAACGAATGCAATCTTCTCTGTTCTTTCAGTATTTGTGTTTGAAATAAGTATTGGAAGTAATACTGAAGGTTGTGTAATGATCTGAAATCCTCTGTTTCAGATTGGCAAAGGACAGTTCCATTGTTATGACTGCGGAATCTGCAGGTTAGTAACTAGTCTTTGCAGACTGTCCTCTTTCTTTTGATGACAAGTGGGAAATTGTTCTTATTTTGTAACTTTTCTTTTTAGAGTTGGTGGCCGGGAAAACTTTTTCCACTGCGAGAAATGTGGTAAGCAAGCAAATTGCTTCTATCCCTTACACAATTTTTTCTTGCTCACAAATTTTGAATGAATTGACTGCATATTTTTTCTTTTCTTTCTTTTTCCTCCATTGATCTCTTTTACATGGATTTTAGTGAAGGTCTAAGATCTTATCATTGTCAACTCCTAACTAAATAGTTACTGTTAGTTACTTGTTATCGATTGGTCTCTTCATTGGAGTGATTAATTCAAAGTAATGACATGATGCAATGATCTTATCAGAAATCTTTGAGAAACTTTGCTTCTTCGACATCCATATATATATTATAAATCTTCAAGTTTCCGTCTTGTTTCTGTTTCTGGGAAACAGAATAAGAAGCAACAATGCCTGTCGTTTCCCCTTGTAAGAGAAAATCATAGAAAAGTATAGAGAATAGTTAAGACTTTCTTGATGAGAATTAGATGAACTCTTCTATATAATTATTATATATATATATATATATTTCTTCCATGATGTAGAGAAATGTCAAAAGAAAATCAGTATAGGAATCATCTATTGGGCTAAGTAGAAAATCGAAGAAGTGTCATTTTCTAGAAGAACATAACATATGCTTGGAAAAAGTTTCTGGTATTCTTGTGATCCTCATATTCTTTAATTTATATATTCAATTGCATTCACAATCTTTTGTGAACACATTTTTATTTAGTTCTCTTTTCTCATTTTTCTTGCCATTTATCTTGTTGCAGGCTCCTGCTATTCAGTTCACCTACGCGATAACCATTCATGTATAGAGAACTCTATGCGTCATCACTGTCCCATTTGTTACGAGGTCTGTTTTTTTTTTTTTTTTTTTCTTATAATGGTGATTCATGACTCAAAATGTAGAAATTTGAGGGACCTTGTCTGATAATAATAGCTAACTGTGCTACCATTTTGATGCACAGTATCTCTTTGACTCTATGAAAGATACAATTGTAATGAAATGTGGGCATACAATGCACTGCGAGTGCTACCATGAGATGATTAAACGCGACAAGTATTCATTTCAAACCCTTCCCTGCAAATTACTCATCATTATTCTTGTAACTAAAGAAACTTGCAGATAGATAGATGGCTTTTAACTAACTGCTCTTGGATTTTCATAACCAGGTTTTGCTGTCCAATATGCTCAAAATCAGTGACTGACATGTCCCGACTCTGGAAGAGTATTGATGAGGAGGTGCGTTTTTTAAAATTTATATCTGTGCAAATGATGTTGATAATGGTGTGATCCACTTCAGTAGAAATAGTAGAATTTGTGATCTTTCAGCTTCGTTTTGTCTTCTCCTTTCATGGATTCCTCTGTACACTATAAATCTTTGTCGGTTCACTACACTAACTTGCCTCCTCTTTGCACATAAGGATTTTTGATAGCTTTTAACCTTACTTTTTCCTCTATAGTTTTGATTGTTCCATGGATGGAAGCAAAAACAAGACTCTGAAAACTTGATCAAGTTAACAGATTCATTAGCAGTAGACTAACTTCGGAAAAAAAAAAAAAAAAAAAAAAGCTCTCTTGATTCTATTCTCATTTTCATTTTCTCCCTCATGTGGTATAGTCTTGAAAGTTCATATACATTCTCTCTGCTCTTAAACTAAACTCTATCTATCCATTTCTAGATTGAAGAGACTGTTATGCCCGACTATCTCAGGGATAGGAAGGTAATTTTGATTCCCTATCGATGATTGCTGAATATGTTCCTTCTCCCCTTCTTATATGGGATGATCATCTGCTTAAATTTGCATACATATGTATATATATATATATATATATTTGCAGGTATGGATTCTGTGCAATGACTGCAATGACACAACTGAGGTGTTCTTCCATATAATTGGGCAGAAATGCAGCCACTGTCAGTCATATAATACTCGTAGAATCGGCCCGCCTGTTCTTCCTCAAGATTAAATCTATAACTCAAATGGAGGCAGAAAATGTTTTTTCTTTTGTTGTTGTTGCTGATGAGAGTGATGAAAAACCATTTTTCATTTTGTGATTTTGGATTCAATTTTTTTTTTTCTTTGCAAGCAATTGGTGCTTCAGAAGAAACAGCTCATTCTTCCTCAAATTTGATGGGGAAAAAAAAAGAAGAAGATGATGAAGAAGAAGAAGAAGTAAAAGAACCCTAATGATTGATATTCTTCCTCCATTTCTATGGAGCAAAAACCTTCTGGTTAATATGAACATCATCAAAGTGTTGTTGTTCACTGTTGTATACATACATATTTTTCTTGTTGTTTTGATGAACAATTTTATAAGTTATCAATAGACAGACACATAGTCATTTTTAAGTACTCCTTTTTATGTTGTTGTAATTTAAAGCTTTTTGTTTTGGGATCTAATGTTATATTTTAATATTCTGTTTTTATTTTAATAAAATCGTGATTGAGTAAAGAGTTTAAAACCATCATCCCTCGTACATATACTTACATATATACATATACTTATATTTTATATATATGCTCATTTAAAGTTTAAAGTGAGAGTTTACTGCATACAAGAGATTTATTTGATTCGAATAAGGATGTTAAAACGTCAAAGTTTATCTCCAATAAACTTTAAGACGCAGGTGAGTTGGTATCCTTATTCGAATGGATGTCAACTTACCTGGCTTAAGTGAGATCAATGATTTGAATATTACTTCATGTATACAATTGTTTAAGATGTGAATTCATTTAAAATTGTCCTTCTATAGTTGAAATCCATTTTAATTTGAATGAAGATCAATTTAGAATGTCAAATTTATCTCGTATAAGAGACTTATTCGACTTAAATAATATTCATTTAAAATATGTGGTGCGATAAGTTAAAAAAATAAGAAAATAAAATGAAAAAAAGTTGCGCATATGAACAACTCTTGAAAGCGTGCTCTTAATTGCGACTATAGTATGCTATCCTTGGTACGGCGTCGTTTAACTTTTTAAACAAAATTTTCGTCCTCCTTGAATGCTTCTTTTTCGTTTGTATTCATTTCTTTCGTCTCTCTCTCTTTCTTGAAAATGCGAGGCCTTAGGGTTTTAGCAACTCGTTCTACGGTTCTTCTCAACTCAGTCCGAGTTGAATCTGCTGCACCGGGCGAAACTACCCATCTATGGCTTTCGTATCACGCCGCTTCCTCCTCAGGTGCTCAAACTATGATCTCTGCTGTAGCTTTTTTAAGCAGTTATTATAGACATAGCATTGGAAGAAAGATGGAAAGAAAAAAAAATGGAAAAAAATGTTGAATTTAGTTTCCGAGAGAGAATGTGAATTTTTTGGTATCAATCTTACTGATTACTACTTACAAGGAAACATTAGGAAATGCAGCTTGAAACTACACTGATTGTGTTCAACTGATCATGGTTATTTTTGTTTCCATTTTTTTTTACGAATAATTTTTTATTAGGAAAAAATAAATTTTGTTCACTCTTGAAATATTTTCTGTGCATTTTTCCATTGCTTAATTGAGTTAAGATGGTGCTGGGGTTTTTCAGAAAATTGATTGGAAGTATTTATGATATAAAAGCTTAAAAATATGAAAGAGATATTCGAGTGAAAATTCTTTTTTTTTTTTTTTTTTAAATGAATTGTTTCTTTGTGTTTGTTTCCTATAACTAACTGGAAAGTTTGAAACTTCAGGTATTCTCCGTGGAAATCACCTACAGCTGCAAACAAACAACACGGAAAATGAGGTGCAATTTTGTATGTGGCAGGTGATGCAGAGGAAGTTGTTTTCTGCAGGAGCTGGTGCATCTGAAAATGCCCCTACAGGTGATAGCTTTGAAGCATTGATTTTGAACATTTTTTTTTGAAGCAAACTGTAGCGGCTACAATTTATTTATTTAATTTTTTAATATACAGATGAGGTTAAGGAACTTCATGATAAAATGTTCAAATCTGTTGTGGAGCAGAAAACTGCGCCTCCAAATGCGTGGTTATGGTCACTGATAGCTAAATGTGCAACACGTGAAGATATCAAGCTTTTATTTGAGGTTTTGCAGAGGCTTCGAATATTTGTGAGTTCTTGCACTTTTAATTAATTTTCCTCTGGCAAATTGTCTGACCTGCATATGTTGCTTCAAATTATTCATTGTTCATTCCTTTTGTGCAGAGATTGTCAAATCTTAGGATACATGACAATTTTAACTGTGCCCTATGCCAAGAAGTTACCAGAACATGTTTGCGTGTTGGTGCTATCGATTATGGTTTGAATCTTAATCCTTGTTATTCTTATATTGTTCGCTCATTTTTTTTTTTTTTTAGAATCTCTCCCACAGCTTTAGATCTGCTATGGGCTACATATGAAATTAAGGGGAAGTAGGTACCATTGGTTCATGAACTCAAATTTTGCATATTACCATAAGGTTAAAATTGCAGGATATTTGATCATCTTCACTTTTTTATGTTTTATAAACTCTGCTGTTGCAAAGTTGTAATCAAATATTTGGTTTACCTGTCCTGTTTGCAATTATAATGCTCATCATGTTGTTTGGATACGTAGGTAAGAAGACAATTTGGAAGCATAATTTGTATGGATTATCTCCTAATATGGGATCGGCCCATCAGTTACTGGTAATAGGAAACTTTCAAGCTCTTCATGTGGTTTTTGAGTTACAAATGGTGCATTTTCTTTTATCTAAATAGTGTTGGGGTTATATCACTGCAGTTGTATGCAGAGCAGCAGAATGATGCTAAATTAATGGCTGGCATCATGCAACTTCTGAATAAGAATAATCTTCCTATGCAACCCGGCACTGCAGATTGTATTTTCAGGTATATAATTTATGCCATTCCAAATGTGGTATATTTTTCTGTTAAGGATCTTAATTTCAATTTCATTCTGTATATTTGTTATTTGTATGCTGTTGTTCTTTATGAACTTCATTCCATATGAATTTTCGACTTCTATTGATTTTTACTTGCAGAATTTGTAATAAGACAGGCAGGTGGGATTTACTTATAAAATATGCTAAGAGGTTCATCAAGGCAGAGGTGAACTTGCGACAGACTTCCTTTGACATGTGGATGGAATTGGCTGCAAACAGAGGTCCAGACTGTTGCCTTTCTCTATCTCTCAATGCATCTTGTTTAGATGTTATTTCTAACATTTTATCTTGGATCTTTTTTGTGGCTCTCGTTATGACTGGGATAGTTGGAGTTTAGTTTAAATCACAGGGCTGTAGTTCACTGATTGTTTTTGGGAAATCACTTTTACTCTGTTCTTCAACATTTTGAGTTACTGAAATCTGCAACTCTATCTGGTATTTTCGCTTTTAGGAGATGTTGAATCTTTGTGGAAAGCTGAGAAGCTGAGATCAAAGTCCAAGAAGAAGCACACACTAGTGAGTGGATTTGCTTGTGCAAAGGTAATGTATTGGTTTGTTGCCCTTGGATGACAATACGAGACCTAGCTAGCCTTTTAATAATTTGTATTCAAATGAGTAATTGATAAATTAGAATGTATTGGTGAACTATGTGAAAATGTAGAAAAAACTATCTAAATGGGTTCTAGTTGCTGGACTTGTGCAGGTAGTCCACATTAATAGGATGAGTGTCATTTCATATTATATGCCTGATTGATCAAACTATCCTGGACGCAAAGAGATTTCATAAATGTAAGGGGTACTGGTTTAGCGGATACTCAAGAAGATTTCCCCAAATCAAAAGCTTATGATGTGTTAGTATCAGCCTCCGAATTTATTGGATAAGGACATGGAAAGAATGTATATATAGATACAAACTGAGGGCGATAGTCGGCAATCTTGAAGTCTTTGCTTCCTAAAACAACAAAGCTTATGATGTACTAGTATCTACCCTCTCCCAAGACTTCATGTTCCATTTTATTTTGCTTCTTGTTGTTTGTAGGGTCTTCTGCTTGAGGAAAAGCCCGAGGATGCTGCTGGAGTCATTCAACTACTTACTAAGGTAAAATAGAAGCTTCTGTCCTAAAATGCAGCCGAATTCCAACTTCAAGTATGGGCGTGCCTGCTACTGTTTTTAGATCGTTAAAATTGTTGATTTAAAGAGATTGCCAGATAATGAGATCATTAACTTGAATTAAAATGAGCCTGATGTTAGTTTGATACACATAAGTGTTCCCTGCAGTCTTCGTGTGTATCTCCATATAAGATCATTGATACCTATTGTTTTACATGTGCTGTCAGGCTTTATCTGATGAGAAAAAGCAAGATATCATGAATCAACTTCAGAAGCTAGTCAGTGAATGGCCTTTGGAGGTTATTAAGTACCGAGAGGAGGAAAAGAGAAAGGTAATTCCGTTAGTTTGATTTTAATACATGTAAGAATTGGATAATACTAGTTTCTGTAAGTGTCTTCTTATAGACTCGATTTAGGAGAAGCAAAGGTTTCTATTTTTATCTTTAAAATTGAATTCAATGGAATTTGCAAGAAGTTATTCTGGTAATCTGAATCACTTCCAGTTATACTTCTGCTTATTCAAGCACTACATCATTTCTTGTCTTTCTTCTAGGCACTTGTCGAAGCATTACAGGATGATATCCGTGTAATGGTTGCTAATTTAGCTGGTGTGGGTTTACAAGTGAACGTGAATTTGGAAGATTTGACCACAAAAGCAGGTGTCTTGTCTTGAGTAAAACAGTATTTCAAACTTCCTTTCCAGATATTGAAGTAGAATCTGCTCCGATTATGAAACAGCAGGCGAACTTTGATCACTCTCAGATGAAAACCTGATATCACTACCCAATAGAACTTGTAGAGGCTTCCTCAAGCATAAAGCAGAAAAGCAACTTTATAGTTTCTCTTTCAGACTCCATTATACACCTGTTGTCTTCCCCCATTTTCTTGGAGGTTTTTGACCTGAACAA
This sequence comes from Cynanchum wilfordii, assembly GCA_025388415.1. Lineage (NCBI taxonomy): Eukaryota > Viridiplantae > Streptophyta > Magnoliopsida > Gentianales > Apocynaceae > Cynanchum > Cynanchum wilfordii. The sequence goes on along the minus strand of JAHSUH010003114.1, from coordinate 1,850,985 downwards.
CTGTGTTTTGGCTATGTTGGAGGATATCACTGGTCTGCCTGAGAAGGGACAAAATGAAAAAAATTATTTTCTTTCATGTGAACAAACATCTTACATCTAGACTAGTGTTTAAGATATGTATCCTCTTGCATATGGTGCCCTTTTTTTTCCCCTCTTTTGTTTGTCTTCAGTCCTCATTAAACTGTCCTGAACTAGAATGGGGTGGTTTTAGCTGACAGAAATGACCCAAATTTTTACTTCATGTTCCTTTAATGGATATTCAATAAAGCCTTCTGAATTGCCATTTCTGTCTGCTCATATGTTTCTATGTGAGGTAGAAGTGTATGAGATGCCCTTTATTGATAGGTTGCTAAGTATATAAAACTACAGAATGCAAATTTTCTTAGCAGGCTTTCTCCACTCTTTCTTGGTACTTTTGTCTGCTAAAGTAGCAAAGTTTCATGCAGGGAAGCTGGAAAAATATTATTCTCATACCTAGAATTATTGATAATACATACATACATATATATATATATAGCTTGTATAACACTTAAAATTGGATACATTTCTTTTCTTTTTAAGAAGAAAAATCAACGAGGAACAAATTAACTAAGCAAATATATATATATAGGAGCAAAATTTGTCAATCTTCATGGGAATGTCTATAGACTAAGAATGTCTTTCTTAATATTCTCAATAACAACACCAGTTTCATTACTTCCCACCTTGAATCTACACGTAAAAGTTAGTAGTCCATAACCATTAATGGTTGCCCCCAAAACTTCAGCTTCATACTTCTCAAAAACATCGAAAATCTTGATCAACAAGCCCCGTTTAACCAGCAATTGAATCCCAAAGACTGCAATTCCATTGCAAACACAGACATTAACAGAAGGTTTTGAGTTCATACACTGAGATAATACCCCTGCAGGCTTTCCCATTCTCTCTTGTTGTTTTTGCAGAATAAACCTCTTTTGATCCTCCAATTTCTTCCTTTCTTCCTCCAAATTTTTTATGTACCTTGTCGCCTCATTCAAAATCTCCGCCCTCGAAACCTGCAATAATCTCAAAAAATCAAATCTAAATCCCAGAAATTCTTAGAATCACAAAAAACAGGAGAGAGAATTGAATAGAATTGAATTTCGACCTTATTGATTGAAGCGAGACTAGGAACCAGAGACTGAAGAATAGAATACTTGTCAGCCATATTCTCTCTTCTAGTACGTTCCCTGTGCATGGTATTATTAGTCATAACCGCTACTTCTCCTCTTTCTCTTTTTCTCGAACAATGGGGAAATTTATTATCCTTCAATGGAGAAATTTTTTCCAACGACGGAATCGCTGAATCCTCATATCCTTCCATAATTCCCCAAAACAGATTTTCGATTTCATTTTCTTCTTCTTCTTCTTCCTCTTCAAACTTTAGTGCTCCCTTTCCCGTCGTATTATTCATCTCACTCTGTGTGATCTCTCTCTATCTGTATTGCAGTACACGATGGGCGCCGGCAAGCGTGTGCAGAGAGAAATCAAAAAGGAGTCTGTTAGAACATTTTTTTTTTTTTTTGCAGAGAGAAGTGCAAAAGCTGGTGAAGAAAAAGTGAGGGAATTGGCAGAGATGGAGATTTTCGGACAATTTATATACATTGTGTGTGGGGTCGATGATCATGTGTTGTATGCTTTGGACAAAGTACACTGTCAACTTATGATGATTTTTTTACATCCTCATTTTACTATTTCCCCAAATGGCAATTTATGTATATATATATATATATATATATATATTTTAACATTTATGAATCCGACTAATCTAAATTTGAATATTTTTAAGAAAATTTATTTCATAATACCCATTTTTTCATGACAATTTATTTTTTGGTTATCCGATATCTTCATCGACTAGTTTGGGAGGTATCGTGAGTGGACACACTCAATAGCTGAAATTGCAGCATAAAGTCGTCTCTGGTATGTGTCCGTCCCTCACTTGGCAGACCAGGATGAGATACTTAAGTAAAACAAGTCAAACCAACTATATTAACCCCTTTTCACCATGATAATTTATCTAAGTACATGCAACTATAGTGTCTGCAAACTACTATTGACATAGTAACTCTATAAATTAGTCGGATATTGTCATCTTTTATATATATATATATATATATATATATATATATATATATAACTCTCTATATCAAAAGAAAATATAAAAAGTTAATGATAAATATCCGAATTGCATCCATAAAATTCAATTCTTACTTAAGAAAATGTTTCACCTAAACTTATTAACAACAAAAATTAAATTCTCGACCAGTTCAACAAGTTTAAAACATACATGTGGATGTATATATATATATATATATATATATATATATATATATATATATATATTTATATATTTATATTCTAGGTAGAAAAAAGCCTACAAAACTACAGTCCAATTATCATTATGGACCACTGCCAAATTTGGTATAATTTTTTGACTGTCCAAACTTTTTTGTTTGCCTTCCCTTAGTAATTTCAGAGGTGCGGTTTCAAAGTTCTGTTTTGGACATTTTCTTTTTCTTTCCATTTTTGGTGGTGTTCAGGGGTGGGGGGGATTAGAGGATGATAGTACATTGCGATAGAATACTTGTACTTTACATTTTTATTTTAATAACAAGAAGTTTCTGTACTTTGGTACAACTATAAAGAGGGGGAAAGAATTTCAACTTTTTCTTGGTTACCTTAAAGTATTTAGTATCCGAACTTATCATCGCTTGGACTAATCTAAATTTTAACGTTCTTACATATTACTCATAACGAGTATTAAGCGAATATTGAACTCCTAACATTACGTATCAATCAATCACAATATGCCTTTTTATTGTATTAAGTTATGAGTTTAAAAAGAAAATTTATTTTCGTAGAACCTATATATATATATATATATATATATATATATATATATATTTGACAAACACAGTACAATTCAATTGATAACAACAGTTCCATCCATCAATTGATCACATATGAAATAAAATTCTCGATATTTAAAATAAAGTGCATTTTAGAGTTAAAACATATTAATTTCTACATAACAATTAACAAGAATTAAACATATAAAAACACGTGTTATATTATTATTGTACTTTTCTAAATTAATAAACTTAAAGCAAACAAATTAATTAGGCCAAATATTTGATAGAACAACACCTACATGGACGTGTGATACACTAGAAATACATATACATATACATAATACATATGTATATGTATGTATATATTCCCTTACTATTTCTTGTGGAGCTTCAAAGTAGCAAGCAAAATCAGCAACAAGTACACAATGGCTCCGGCGAAGGAAACGGCGATGGCTGCCGCCACCTGGTGGCAGAATTTTCCGAACACGTTACAAACCTTATTCCACCGTACGTGAGAGTTGCCTTGGTAGCCCATAAGGCCGATAGCCAAGGCGGCTCCGCCACCGGAAAAGAGTAGCGCAACCATAATTAGGTCAAGAATGATTATCATCAATGCAAGACCTTTCTTCTTGCCTTTACTTGCTAACACTAATAGTAATGAAATTGCTGAATATCCACATGCTATTGCATTTGCCACCACGAAATATCTACAAATATCATATATATATATATATATATATATTAGCGATCTGTATCTCTTCCGTTTCATGTTACATCAATATAAATATATTATTTCATTATCGATAATTTAAAATAAATGATTTCATGCAAGATTATTACCATTCGAACAATTACGATTATATATATATATATATATATATTAAATTAGTGAAAAAAAGTCATAGTTTTTTTTTGGGACAAAATTAAATGTGATAATGATATGAAAATCTTGACATTTTCTACCGTTACTTAATTGCTTTGATATTATGCAATATATATATATATATATATATATATATATATTTGACTGTTAAAATGTCAAATATATTAATTTATTAACCTAAACTGTTATCTTATTTAATTTCAGCAACCGTTACCGTTTTTACATTAAAGAAAAATAATTCATTCATCCATAAAATTAATAAATTTCGATTTTTTTTTTCTAATATGATAAACAGAAAATATATATATTTATTTATTTATTTATTTTTTGATAAGTAAAATATATATATTTATATATCCTATAGAATTAAATTTTTAATTTTTTTTTCAACAACTTTGACATTGAAACAAACATTAATGTGTTTTGCCATGAACATGTGGCCATGTTGCCAGAATTAATTACTTCTGTGCCAAATTTTCTCTATTTAAACAAAAAAAAATATATATTTACAGAGAGAGAAAAATATGTATGTATATATATATATATATATAAACACATGTGTAAGTCATCCCTGATTTTCCATAACTGTATTTTCCCACATTTAATTTCACATTAAGTTTCCTACAGTTTCTTTTCCTTAAAATAATTTTTTTTTTTTGAGAAAAAATTATATATTGAAAGAAACTCAAAATTTCAATTATACAATCTATATATATAATCATAGTTTGCTAAAAAGAAAAAAAAAAGGGATTTGAATATTTGTGAATTTGATGAAGTGATGAAAGTGCATGGATTTTATGTAAAAGAAGGAATTAATTAAGGAAGATCGGAGACTTACACGAAGGCGGACAAGTAATGATATTTGGCGGTGACCGGAACGTTGAGCGGCGGAAGGGAAGGGAGGAGAGACATGGAAACAACCGTAGTCTGTTTATCAACTCCGAGAACTACAGCGGCGACGAGAGTTAGTGAAAATGCCAGAATCCTCAGAAACATGTCCGCCGACGACGTCTTTACTTCTTTCTCCATGTTTAAAAATTCTTTCTTACACTTCTTCACTCTCTCTCTCTCTCTCTCTCTCTCTCTATATATATATATATATATATATATATGTATGTATATGTAGAACCGACGAAATATGGAAGAATGGGAAGCGTATATATATATGTGTAAAGAAAAGGGGTAGTGGGGGGTGGGAGTGGGAAGAGAGAGTGGAGACAAAGTAGGGTGGTTTCATTATTGTCATTAATATTAAAATATTTAATTCGGTCATATACGGTGATTCTGGTTAGACCATTTCAGTATCTATCTAATTCAAATTTATGTGTGCTATATACGTCTAGTTAAATCATTCCATATTCTATTAATTTATATTTGATACGAATTGTATCCGAATTAAGATATCGTCCGATTCACTCACAATAAAGTATCGAGACAAAAACTTTGAGCTTCAGTTACCAATTATTAATTGACTAATCTAGATTTGTTTGTGTCATATACGTGAGACTCATTAGATTATCTAATTAATATTCATATCGTGTCGTGTTTATAACGTATTGAGAATGATATACGATGTTGACTCGAATGGATAGATGGAGAGAGGAGAAGAGTGTTGAAATTGAATGTTGTAGGTTGGGGATACGTGTAGGAATTATGGTGACTCCCAACCGGACGTAAGTTGTAATAATTTGTATTGTATATATATATATATATATATATATATATTGTGTTTGTGTTATATACATAATACTAGTAGTTTGGTGTACGGTGAAAGTTCCCACGTTCACATTTAATTTTGGGGAATTGGGTAAGAGATTGGACTTTTCTTTAATTTAGAAAGCAAAATTAGATCTTTTTTGACAACTGGTTTGTGTGATCATAAGTTGACCATTTGATTTGATCCCATTATACTAAGGAGTAAAATATTCCACATTTTCATATTAGCTTTATTATATATATATATATATATATATATATATATATATATTTGTTGATTGGAGAAATTTCATTTTGACTAATACTACTTTAGTCATAGAGTAAGAGTGAAAATATCTTAAATGGTTTGGCTTATGATCAGAATTAATAAACGAGTCAAAATTAAAATTGATAAGTATATTAGTTTTACATAATGAAAAAATGTATAGTGAATGTTATATGAGGTTACGAGTTCGATATTTGTTGTGAGCGTCATATAAGAGTCAGAGTGAGAGTCCATGAGTGAAGCACACAATCGCTTTGTAAGAGTTAATATCCAGTGAGAGCCAAACCGAGAGTCTATGAGTGAAGCACACACTCACCGTGAGCGCCTTGTAAGAGTTAATATTTAGAGTTAAAAAAATTTGAATTAGTTAGAATAATAGTAAATTTACGATAACACATATTAAAAAATAAAATAAATAAATATAAATAGACAATGACTCTTACTAAGCAACACCATTAAAAAAAAATATATATATATATATATATATATATATATATTTTTTTTGCTTTAATTTTCTAATTTTTTCTTTTTTTTATCCAAAAAAATCATATATATATTTTTTGTTATTATATCTCGAACTTTTTAATATCTTATAAATTATTAATTTGCATATCTTATGACTAATTTATTAAATAAAATAGAATAAAGGAAGAATTAAACCCTAGATTTGGTGAGTTGCTATAAATGGAAATAACCACCCCAATAGTGCCGGCCGGCAGCAGCCAAATATAGGTGGAGACATTTATGATTTTCCATACCTTTTGGCAATGTATGACCCATCAAGCATGGCTTAACATTAGTGATTCCAATCCTTTATATATAACATACATTTTATGTTACACTTATTATACATATATATATATATATATATATATATATATATATATATATATATATAGAGAGAGAGAGTAGGGTAAACTATCACAGTTGCACCTCAATTAGTCGAGAATCTAAAATTTGACACCTAAATTTTTTTTTTCCAACTTTTGCACTCCAACTATAAAAAATTGCTTATTTTGTACATACCATCCAAAAATTCCGTCCAAACACAGAATCTGTCTATTTTCCAGGGGTATTTCCGTCTTTTTATATTTCAAAAATTTTTAAATTTTTTTGGATAATTTTCAGGGTTTTTCCTTTTTTTTTATTTTTGTTTTTTTATTTTTTTTTGAATATTTTTTATATAAAAAAAGATTTAAATATTGCTAGCAAGATTCAACCTCTTTTTAGAATATATATATATATATAATATATATATATATATATATATATATATATATATGTATGTATAATGGAAAGCAAACCACCAATTTAATGGTGTTTTAGATACGTAATAGGTTGATAGAGATATGACAAGTTGTTAGGTTTTTGGACTTCATTTTATAACGTTAAAGATGAACATAAAATCTCCTATCAAATCAAACAAAATTGTTTGTTCGAATGATTTAATTATAAACCACTAACTAATAATCCATCCAATTAATAACTAAAATAGGAGGGAATATATATATATATATATATATATATATATATTTATATATATTATACATTTATTAAATTGAAAATGATATATACCTACAATAAGTTTTTATGTATATATATATATATTGAATGATAAAATTTGATAAGTTTAAAGTCAAAATTTATTTAAGTAACAAATATATTTGACTCGAATAATATATATATATATATATGTTATGATTCGAATCTACAAGCTCATGTCATGACTATAGACTTGGCGATACTTATGATTAACAATTATTTTTATCATACTAAAAAGACTATGAATATGTAAGCCTATTTTTATATTTTATTAAATAAAAATCATAAACAAAACGATATTGAAAAAGGGGAAAAAAAAAAAAAAGACCGGATCCGAGAATTGAAAGGCTTGGACCCGACTTGACCCGTTTTCATATCTACAAACCAAAGATTAGTGGATTTTTGAGCTGTCATACTTTCTGGCCCAAAAAAAATAAACGATCTTGCTTAGCCTGCAAAATCCCATTTATTATTACCATATTACAAACTTGGCCCAAAATTATATATATATATATTTTTTGTAAGTGCCCAAAATTATATATATATTTTGGTTTAGATAATCACGCATCTAAAATCACTATTTTAACCCGGTGGTTTGGAAGAGTTGGTAAACGAACTCCTAATGCTTCTTCCAGGGCGGATGATCGAGGGTTCGAATCCCCCTGGGGTGGTTAGCGCCATGTTAAAAGCTTTTCGAGTAAGAGTTGAAACTAACCCTGATTGATTTAAGAGTAATTAAAAATCGCAATTTGATTTGATATAAAATTAGAAGTGAGAATTTTATATAAAAATATAAAAAAATATATATATATATATATATATCAAAGTATCTTTGGAGTCCTATATAACAAGATTTTTTCTTATATTTTATTTATTGAATTTAAAAATTGGTTGATTGAAGACTTGGACATTTGAAATTTTGAATTCGTCAATTACACATTCCACAACTATATAAAAAAAATGAATAATATATGTCAATTGTATTACTTTATGCAAATGAATCTACCTTTTTTTTTTTTTTTTAGAAGAAATACATACATACATTATATATATATATATATATGAACACGCATTATCCATTTATTTATTCAATTATATATGCAATTTGTGATTGTTTTTCTCTTTTTCAATCAAGGGTTTGGTGATTGTTAGTTAGAATTTTGCTCAAATTAAGAATCTTTGATTAAAATAATTCTTGTACCAAAA
>JAHSUH010003114.1:1657500-1837500 GCA_025388415.1 Cynanchum wilfordii | reverse complement strand
TTCAACCTGTCCACCCAAGCTCTTGAAAAATGCTGTTGGTCTAACAATACTATAGGTAAAACCATTGTCCATTTCTGCTTCTTTAGCCAATTCTGCCTCGAATTTCAACTTTGCTCTCTGGAATTCAAGAAGGGGTTTTTGGACACAAATTGCAGACAACAAAACAAAATGTGAAGCCCCAAATTTCCTCCCAGCAATAAGACTGTTCTTTGTGGCCTCATAGTCAATCTTCCATGAATCCTTTACTCCACCATTTCTACTAGCAAGACAAGATACAACAACATCAATGGAAATCCCTATATCCTCCAAGCTTTTTTCCAAGGTATCAAGATCAGTTACATCTGAAAAATACACATTTGCTCCACCAAGCATTCCCAAGGTATCATCTTTACTATTCTTACCTTTAATACCACTTCTCTCCCTAGCAACAGCAATGACATTGAACCCTCTTTTAACCAATTCTTGAACTACAAATTTACCAATATAACCAGTAGAACCCACAATCAAAACATTGATATCTTTAGGGTTTTTGCTTCTGAACGAAGCTTTGGTGGTTTCAGCAGTTGGGATAGCTGAAACAGTAATATTTTGAAGAAATCTTTCTTTTCCAATTCCAAATGTAATCTTTTCCGGTAAAGCTATAGCAGGAAAAGATGCTCTTTTTACCTGAACCTGATCAAAGAAATCACAAGAAAGAAATCTCCTGAATCCTTGTGTTTTTTGTAAATGTAAGCTGAGTCCATTGAAGGAGGCACAAACGGACATCTTTCAAGAATCTTGAACTTGAACCAAATTCTGTGTGGTTCTGTGAAAGGACATTTCACGAATGGCAAAGAAAAACAAAAGAAAAAGAAAGTGACCCAAAAATCTTGAAGTTATTGATGACATATTCCCATTTTCGAGTAGCACTGTTTTGAAGTATTATCCATGGAGAATCCAGATGATTGGTTGACATTGGAGGAAGATGCAAACCCATATCTTTATTTCAAATAAATAATTTTTTCTGATACTCTTAGACCTTAATTTTTCTTCTCAAATTACTTTTCAATTTGACAAAGGACTAAATTGTCAATTTCTTGAATAATAATAATAAAAAAAAAAACTTTGCCTAATTTAAGGGCAGCAGTGCAGAGTATTGAATAAGGGAATTAAAAATCAGAACAACTTGGCAGAGATTATACATAATATATATATATATATATATATATATATATATATATATATATATATTTGTGTTTTCTTGTATGACACAGTAAAGTAAAAAAAACAAACATACATCAATTGGCTCCTATTTTGTACAGTAACAACAGTAAAGAATACCTGTAAAGTTCTTTTCTCTATCCCTACAAATGTAGTCTTGTCATTCGAAAAAATGGATCAGATCATAATAATAATAATATAATAGCTAGCTAGCCCTTAATTTTTCTTTTGTAGTGCGGTTGGTATCTTTAAAGGAAAGGAGAAGCAGTACCAGCTCAAGAATCTTGGAATACACAGAACTCCATTAATGGTTCTTTTAATGCTTGAAAAAGGAATCATTTTTATGTTCTTCACAGTCACAGTAATATTGAAGAAGCTTGGTTGAAGCATACACGTATATACTGCAAAGATAGAGTAATAAATTTGTAGTCAGCTAATACTATTAATAAATAGAATATAAATATTATTTATATGTGTGTGTGTGTGTGGGTATACTTACTTTATTATATACACATATAATTCATGGTATTTTAAAAGTCTCTGAAAGTTCAGTATGTTGATCAGATCATCTCAGCAATCACACAGCCATCTCTTAATTAGATCCTTCGGCCCATCAATCAATTGGCAAGACCTCACATTTTTCTGGTCGCCATGATGTCACTATCCGGCGATCCACCCATCACTTGATTGATTCTTCTTGTGTTTTCAGCATCAAAGGTTTGATTTTTTTTCTCTTTCAGCCATGGGTTTTTTCATGCAAGTTTCTGGAGGTTAAGATTTTTGGTCTTTTCTTGAAATGGGCTTGCTGCTTTCTTAGCTATATATATATATCTCAAAGAACTTGTAGTGCTGCAAATGGTTTGTTTCTCTGTTTATTTTATAAACCCTTTTTTGCATTTTGATGTAAAACTGAGTTGGTAGATTTTAATATGTGAATGAATGTGTTTTGGCATGTACTAATTTAGATTAAAGATGGTTTGATCGAGGTGGGATTTTCAATATTTTTAAATGTGAGTTTCTTTAAATAATGTTAAATTGAATCTGTGCACTTAATACAATGTCGGCCATTCAATTGAATCTGGTGGTTGGTTAATGCAAAATGCAAAGAAGAAAGCTTGAATTAATATCTAAATTCATAATTCAGATTCCCCTTTCTTATCTGTATAGGCTTTATTTCCTTTGAATTTCTTTCATTCTTAAATCATCCCATCTCATTTAAAGCATTGACTTTAGGGCTTTATCAAACTTACTTCAGTGGTACAGTCATGGACTTATGAACATTATCCATTTTTCAGCAATAGGATTTCAGTTTTGGGGCAATATAGTCTTTTTCTTTCCATAGTTTGAGCTTTTCATTTGAATGCATTATGATATGATGGTGGAATTGGATTTGGTATTGGAAACCATGGATCTTATGGCTATCAAGTTTTCTGCTTGTTTCCTCTTTTGTTTCACAGAGACATAATCAATGTCTCCTGCTTCTCTCTCTACAAGTTTGCATTAATTGTATCTATTTTCTTTATATCAGAAATAATCTATTTTTTTTTTTTCAGTAGTTTTTGTGTGGGGAGGGATTATGTATAAGAACCAACTACAAGAATTTGCTCAGAGAAGCTGCATTAACTTGCCATCCTATTCCTGCATAAGGGAAGGACCTGACCATGCCCCAAGATTCAAAGCCAGGGTGAATTTCAATGGTGAAATCTATGAAAGCCCGAGTTTCTGTTCTACTTTGAGACAAGCAGAACATTCTGCAGCCGAGTTAGCCCTTAAAACTCTATCACAAAGAGGACCTTCAAGAGTTTTAGCTACAAGAGTTCTGGTATTTTTTAACTCTTGCTAAATTCATGTTATATATATCATGCCAAAACCTCGATTTTGAAGTACTTACAGTTGAGTTAATATACAAAATCTTGAATTCTTTAGATGATTTCTGACTTTGTTTGGTTAATGCATTACTGCTATGGTAATATTCATCTACATAGTTTTGAATGAATTGTCTGTATTTTTTTTTTTTAAGGATGAAACCGGGGTTTACAAGAACCTACTTCAAGAAACAGCTCATAGAGCCGGGATGAAACTCCCTGCATATACTACTGTTCGGACAGGACCAGGATATGCTCCCGTGTTTACTTGTACAGTCGAACTAGCAGGAATGAGCTTTTCTGGTGAGCAAGCTAGAACAAAAAAGCAAGCTCAAAAGAGTGCTGCAATGGTTGCTTGGTTTGCCCTGAAACAATGTACATTTGAGACGTTCTTGTTTTCTTTCATGGATTCATATGTTTTTAGATATAATCTTTTTGTACTGATTTTTTTTTCGATCGAATGTTTTTACAGTGTCAAAGGAATGTTCTTCCTCCCAACAATCATCATCAGATCTTGGCAGAAAGGAAGAGCAAGAACAGGTAATCGTTGCTCGTTATCTATCCAGGATAAAATTACCAGAAGATTCAAGAAAGCCATTTGTACAAAGAGAGGATCGAAGAAGAACACGAAAAGAATCTTCCCCAATCTTCCCTTACAGAATTATGCCTCATCATCAGAATTATGCATCTTCTTCTTATCACTACCAAACTTATCCTATTCCTTCTGCTTCTCCAACTCCAAATTCCGCCATTTTTCCATTCATTCAATCCATATTCAGACCAGAAATGAGTACAGTTTTTGTTACAAGGAATGATCATCAAGAACTGCTTCCACTTGCTCCAAGAACTCCTTCCCCTTTTTTCTACTTGTCAGACAACTTCTTGCCAGTTTCCCATGTCAGAATTGAAGAAATAGAAGAAAACAACAACCAACAATGGCTAAACAAGGGCATCAATATTAGCTCTGTTCATTCTTCACATCATCCAAGACAACAACAACAACAACAACAAATGCAGCAAGAAGAAACTGCCATTACAGAGAAGAAGAAAACTAGTCAATCACAAACAGCCATTGCAGGAAGAAGCATTACTGAAGCAACAGAATCAAGATCAGCAGCAGAAGCCGCCTTACGGCCTAATCCTAATGTTTGTTCAACTGGGAACCAATTGAGACAACAAAGGATGTCTTGTGCAAGTAGTCATCAAATGGCACCTGCAGTTCAAATTCGATCTGTCATGCCTGTTTGTTCATCTCCTCCTGTTAGAAGAATATCATCATCGATTCAGACATTGGAAGGAAAAAGGAAATCAGAAGAAGATCAATCAAGGGAAGAAGATATTTCAGGCATGAGCTCAGAATTTTGTAGACTTAAGTTGTGATAAAGAGAAAATTCTTGTTTTGGAAACTGCTTGAGATTTTAAATAGAGTGTGTTATATTATACAGGATACATAGAGTATAATAATAATAATAAGTAATATATATATATATTGATGGGGGATAAATCTCTGATTTGGCCACGTAGGAAGGAATGCTGATTCTACTTGGTGTTGGAGTGTTGGTTTACCAACAAGGCAAGCCACGTAATCAGAGTTTTGTCACTGACTTTGACCTTTCGACATTTAAGTCAGTTTTGTGACAAAGAATACTTCAATACACTTAATTTTGAAAAATTTACTTTTCTTACTCTAACTGTTCGGAAAATAATGTTTGCATGTAATGAATTGGTCGGGAAGGTTGATACCTGATATACTCCCAATTTATTGAATTGGAAAGGGGGCACTTGGAAAGTGTTCACTAATTTGCCGACTCATGAGCAGCGCCTGCATAGTAGTTTGACAATCACATTGTCAATGTCATTTAATATTGTACATTATTAAGTACGATTCTTGAGGGTGACTCGTACTTAATTCCGCCTCTTCACTTTAATAAGGACGGGTCCGATGTCTTGTCAATCTTGTATTTTCACAATCACTTTGTCATAGTCATTTAAGTTACATATTATTAAGTACGATCTTTGAGGGTGACTTGTACTTAACTCCACATCCACTTTGCCAACTCAAAAAAGGATGCGTCCCACATCAACCTTATCCAACAAAACAACTCGCTTACCACCCTTTTACTTATATATATACGACTCTTTGATAATTCTTCTTATTATAATTTTTTTTTTTTTTAGTGTTTTTTTCTAAAATAAGGAAATTATATATAAAAAGACATAGTATATTATATATACATATATATATATATATATATATATATATAATAAAGACATAGTATATTTATATAATATATTACCTCTCTTCTTTTTTCTCTCTAATTTCCCAAACTTGTGGTTAAACTTATTTGTAATATTTTATTTTTTTTAAAAAAAAAAAAATTATATATAGATGTCTTAATGAAATATTCTCCAAACGGATGTATGTTTTATGAAATTATTTTCTATATTTTTCTTTGTCAAAAAAGGGAATAAATTTCAAGAAAAAATGTAAAAAATGTTTCCTGCCTAGCCATTTCTAGATCTATGGATGTTTTTTTTTTTTTTTCTCTTAATAAATTTTATGAATACTACTAGATCCATGTTTATTTCAAAGTCCAATATTTATCCACCATTAAAAAAAAATAAAATTTAAAATATTAAAAAATCTATATTTATTTAGTTTGAATATATATATATTTATATGTAAATCTACTCCAAGAGAAATTAATATTTTCCAATGCTAATTAACTTTTCTTTAACCATTTCTAGGGTTGTGTGCAAGTTTTCAATTTTCAAACTCCATTAATATTTCTTTATATATATATATATATATATATATTATAAATACTATCAGACACCCATTTAAGCAAAGAAAAATTAATTTTTTTTTTTTAAAAAAAAATTTGGTTAGTCATTAATTTTATAGAAAGTAATTGATTCAGTGGACCATTTTCCTCATTTTGGGTAAGTGAAATTAGTACACTGCAGTTACCAGTTATTACCGTGCGTATAAAACAGTGTTTCAATTTGCTAAATGCAATAACTCCCTTTTCTGTATTAGTAGTAGTGGCAGTAATAGCTAATGTTCTTCTTGGTTCTATGAAAAATCATCAATCTTGATATATAATAATATATATATATATATATATGTGTGTGTGTGTGTGTGTATATGTATGTATATTTCGCTTTTGCAAAAGAGGGTTGATGGAGAAATCTCAAGGCGGGTTTTGTCATATTTGCAGAGGTGAGTTTTTCTTTCTTGTTTTTTTTTTTTTGTTTGATTAAAAAGTCCTTTTCTTTTCTTTTACCCCCAGAAATCTTACTTCTGGAACACTGTCAGAAATGATGTATAGAATAAAGCTTTTGACTTTCTCTTTGCATGCATACTATAATGGTCATTTCTACTACCAATTACCAGTCGTATCTTGGAATGTCAGCCAAAGATTACATAGCTTCTATGGCCCTGTCACTCAAAGAATCTATTGGTGCATTTTATATAATATATATATATATATATATATATTATATATACATATATGGGAGGAATGCTAAGGCTACCGCCATCAATCAGAAGAAAACGTTTGCATAAAAACTGCACCGTGTCTGTGTATATCTAAATATATGTATGTATGTATATTTGTCTGTTTGTATTAGAGTGTATTCACCCAAGAAAAAAGAGATAACACATAAGTAAGTGTATCAGGAGTTCAAAGGTGGTACCTTTTTTGAAAGAAATTTGGGGGTTTTTAAAAATTCGATAATTTCTTTATAGATAAAACTAGTGGCATAGAATCACATAAGCTACATTGAGGGAAAACCTAAAGGGATGATATCATTTCTTGTTTTTCATACATTTAATTGATAAATTATGTATGATTTTTATGATTACTCCTTTGTATTCAAGTATGTAAAAAACCCTTTTTTTTTTGTTGTCTATTTTTTGATTCTTTTACTGCAAAAGTCTGAATTTGCAGGGTCTATCTAAGCCTTTTTCTTGCTCGTAGTATTTTAGGGGTGTTGTGTATATGTGGTATCATCATAGTAGGATAAATTCAGCTTTTCTGTTTGCAACTTTTGTACTAAATTCATGGCCTTGCAGCTATGGTGTGTACTTGGGGCTACTTCCCTTGATCCTTTGGTCTATTTAGATTTTGTCTTTCTTGGTTGTGTAATTTGCAGTACCTAGTGAGAGAGAATACTTTCATGGTGAGCTAATTTTTGTGGGTTTTTTTTCTTTTTCTTTAGTTTTCCCCTTTTCTTTGTTTGTTTCTGTTTCTGTTTCTGTTTCCATATTATGCATGAACCAATTCTCGAGTCTTTCTTTACCAAACTCTTTTTTGGATACACTAGATGGGTTTTTTTGTCTGTTTTTACAGGTGCCAGTTGCATGCCATAAGTCCCAATTTTAAACGCCTTGTGTTTTTTGCTACTTTCTACTTGTTATGATCTTTGTGTGTATATATATGTATATATATATATATTTGGTTTGCAGGCAGAGTGAAGGTAAAGTAAAGTAAAATGGTTGAGCAAGGTGTAATAATGGAAGTTGGCAGTGGTGGGGAGAAGCTGGCAATGGCTTCTTCTGGCTTTTTTGTGTATCCACCACCTTTGGCTACTTATGAACAGGTTGTAGATTCTCCTAAATTATTCATGGAAACTTTGGAGAAACTCCACGCTGCCATGGGAAGCAAGTTCAAGTTAGGCCCCCCCTTTTTTCTTTTCTCTTTGATTCTCACTCAATCTGTGAAATTTCATGTCTGAAATATTTGGATGCTTTTGTGTTTGTTTGTTTGGCTTATATTCTTGTAATAATTCAGACCATCTTTTCTGAAATGGTAAAGGGACATTCCAAAAAACTTCAATATTGTCATTAAATGTCTTTTTCCTCATCTTCTTGAAGGGATTTATTTCTGTTTGGAAACTTCCATAACAAATCTCTTACAAGTATTATTAGCATTCAATTTCTTTAATGTTGTTTCTGTTTCTCCCTTGATCAATGTAAATTTTGTGTCTTTTTTAGAATTCCTCAACACTATAAGCACCATAGTTTCTCTGCATAAACTTGACCATGGGCTATTTCATTTTCTCTCATTGTTTTGGCTTAACATTGAGCGTTACACTGTTGTATCGACACAGTTCATCTTCATCACGGAATTTAATTTGGATTAGGCACTTCTAGAACAAATAGTCATGTACTAGTAGTCAAAAGTAACTCCCTTTTCCCCTTTTTTCATCATAATGGAGTGAAAAATTCCAAATTTGAGGTCAATTCTAGTTGTTTAGAATTTGAATTGTATCTGATCAAAGAAATTTGTCAAATTCCAGTCAAGATTTCAAAATGCAGGCTCCCACCTTAAAATCCTCACTCCTCCCCTCACCACAGGTTATTACCATTCCTAGAGGTTCTAGATTCTGGTCCTGTTTGTCCCCTTTGACTATCACCAAAGTCAACATTGTCAATTAGAGACACTAAACTTTGATTCTGATACTATATAGAAGATTCATCTCTGGTTTCTTTGTTAAACTGATGTATTTATCAGCATTTTATACAATGTGTGCTATTTTTGCACAACTAATGACCTTGTCTGTTTATATTTTGAATAAATGTTATTCTTTCAGGATTCCAACAGTAGGCGGGCAGGAATTAGATCTGCATCGGCTCTTTGTGGAGGTAACTTATCGCGGTGGTCTTGCCAAGGTAAGCTTGGTCCTCCGAGTGTCAATGTTTTGTTCTTCGTGTGTGTATGCGATTCTAATATTATATATATATAGTTCAACTCGAGTTTTGGATAATGCCAAGTTAGAATGCTTTGTTTGCATTATCTCTCTTTCAACTGAATGAATACACACACAGGTTCTCCAGGACAAGAAATGGAAAGATGTGACTGGTGTTTTCAGTTTCCCATCATCAGCTACAAATGCTTCTTTCATTCTCCGAAAATATTACTATTCACTGCTAGTTCACTACGAACAAATTTACTTTTTCAGGGCTGCTGGCTGGAATCATGAAACCATTAGTACGTAGCTGTTGCAACATCTATTATCATTTCTTGTTTCATTTGTAATGTGATTTTTACTTCTGCTGCAGAAATTTATGTCCATTTGTTTCAGATGCTTTGCAGAGTTCATCTCGAGTTCCTGCTTCATCCCATAGATCAAGAGAAATGCTCTCATCCACAAATACTCAAGCAGCTGAATCCCGTGAATTTGGTGTACATACAACAAAATCATTGCCTGAAGGTCATATTGCTTTCCTTTCTTCTTCAACAAAATCTGATTCTTTCTATCTTTGTGACTCATGATATACATATATATATATATTCTTAAAATGGCAAGTTGCTTTGTTTTTGTTTTGCAGCATTTATAGCAGGTTCATCTGTACATGGAATTATTGATGGTAAATTTGGCAACGGATATCTTATTACTGTCAAAATTGGCTCAGAGGAGCTCAAAGGTGTCCTTTATCAGTCCACAGCTGAGGGGCTATCCCAACAACAACAACAACATTCAAGTAATAGTCAGCAATGTCGGAATGTACCTTTTGACAATACTAATACTAATAATAGTAATCCTGCATCGACATCAGTGGTAGTGCGTCGTCGCAAGCGCAGGAAGAAGTCTGAAATAAGAAAGAGAGATCCTGCACATCCGAAACCTAACAGAAGCGGATACAACTTTTTCTTCGCGGAGCAGCATGCCAGGCTAAAACTACTTTATCCTGGAAAAGACAGAGAAATCAGTAGGATGATTGGTGATTCCTGGAATAAGCTAAATGATGCTGAAAGATCAGTAAGTCTTACGTTCCTCAATTGGTAAATATTTCATTCTTAATTTGAGAACTGAAAATTCTAAATAAGATTGGATACAGGTTTATCAGGAAAAGGCTGCAAGGGATAAAGAGAGATACAAAGTGGAAATGGAAGGATACAGAGAGAGATTGAGGACTGGAAATAATACGATTGATCATTCCATTTCCATTTCCATGTCAGTTCAACCGCAGCTGCTGCCTGAGCCCTCCATGAATGTGGAGAAGAAACTTGAAGCTCACCATGCTGCAGGCATTGTGACAAATTCGAGTATGGCTGCAGAACAGATCAGTAACGAAGCTCAGGCTGCTGATGGTGAAGAAAGTCCTCAAAGCATTCCTGAGAATGATGAGAACAATTTGGATGAAAGCACGAGCAGGATCATCCTTTCAATGCAAAACCAGCAACTTTATACAGATGTCAACGCAAACACAATTGACCTGGAGAAGGAATTCCAAGCTACTGCTGATGCTCCGAGCTCTCCAACCAGGCCTGAGAACAATATCAATTTGAATTCGAGATCAGCCATGATTTTTAACGAGAAAACTACAGAGCAACAACAGCCTCCTGAGACTGCGGATAATAACAGTGAGGGAAGAAGCATGTTAGCAGATGACAGAATATTATTGGATAAAGAACATGCATTTCAGATGATGAAGAAGAAGGAAATGGAAAGGGATGAAAAGGAAGATAAAGAAGACATTGATGAAAGAATCTCACACTCCATTGAACTTGCTGCAGAAGACATTAACAACAGCTAGTGATGAATTTTCCATGGAGAGGGAAATTTGATGCATTTTTTTTTTTTTGAAATCCTCTGATAGCATACCATATATATATATATATATATATATATATAAAAGTGTTTGTTTATATAGAAGACATGGTAGCTCCTTTCTCAAAATCATATTTGCTGTTATATCTAAGTATAATATGCTCTTAGAATGTGAATTTCTTAGAATCTTGATTGCTTAACCCAATATATATATCTATATATACATACATATTGTGTCCAGATGAGCTTAGATACATATAGATAACTTGGCGAAAACAATGTCAAATAGTTCATTGTGAGTGGACCTAGATCGTAATAGTGTCTCACATCGTTCCATTAGAAGATCATCGAAGATTATAAGTTAGGGTTTCTTTTTCTTTTTTTGACTATTTAATTTTCAGAGTGATCATGATTCTGAGAATCGAAAATCAGAGCCTCTAGATAAAGCTTGGAAAGTTATAGACTAAACTACCCCCAAAGTTTTATGGGCTAATGTTCGAAAAATGGGCCTAAATTTTATAACAAAAGCCCATTTCGGTGGGTCCAAGATGGCTTCTGGAGAATATTTAATGATTAGTGTGAAAGGAGTGGACTTTTATTTTTTCTTGCACAATATATATTTTTAGTTAGTCAACATATTGAACTAAATATATAATATTATAACATATTTATATGTAGAGCCCAACAATGGACAACGACAAATATCGAATTTGACTTCCAATAATTTTTTTTTTTTGTAATTGAAGAAAAACTTCTCCCGTTGACCTTCTTTGGGGTAGGGATGGGAGTGGGCATGGGAGTGGCATCAATATTGATAATGGGCACAATAGGAAATATAAGTAAGAAAACATTCACCAAGAAATAAGAGATAAAGTTCATAATTTGAAGTCAACTGTTTAAAATCACATTAAGTCAACTGTTTATCAAAAGTCAACTCTCTCTCTCTCTCTCTAATATATATATATATATATATTTGATTTTTTAGCTCTATTTTAACTCTCCAAGTTAAACTAAAATGTTAAATTGATTCATATCTTAAAAGTTTAGAGTGATAAAAATGAACTAAATTTGTCCTCTTAACATGGAAGAAAATGAAAAATCGCTAACTAGAAAAGAGACCGGCCATCAAAGAGCATTCACGACTACCAAGAAAAATAAAATTTGGATCTTCTAACTCGATATTCTTTATGATATAGACTATAATATTATTGTTTGTAACACTCGTAAAAATAAGTATCAATATGTAATAAATATTTTAATACGCAAAATAGATTCAAATAAACATAAGATAACAAATGTTAAGGATATTACAAATATATGCAAATTTTCTTCAATATCTAATTTATATATATTTAAAAAAAATCTAATTTTGAACATTCAACCTAGAATGCCTACAATTTTGGGAGGAAAAAAAGAGTATTATTCTTCAATATCTTTAAGTAGATGAAGTCTCTTTCTATGCTAATGAGGACATAGCTATAGAGTATATATTCTCGATTTCTATGTTTGAAACTTATCTAAATTCGAACTAAAATTAAGTATATATTGTTGTCTCGATATTATTTTACCATAGTGAAGAAACTTATCAAGTAATTGATTTGGACGTTATCAAGATTTATAGTCATGTCATTGAAACTTATCAAGTAATTGATTTGAGCATTGTCTAAATTTATAGTCATATCATCGGTTCACCAACCCAAATCATGGTGATATTAAGAGAGTAAAGAATATAAAAAGTGTGATACCTTGTCTCACATCGACAAATGAAGTGAATATGTTTTGGTATATACGAATCAGCTTAAGTATTCATAGTCAATTCTGGATATCCTTTTAGTGCAGCGAAAAGAACACTAAATAGTTGATCGTGGAGTCTGTGAGACCCATAATTGCATCAAGGACTTGTGAGTCCGGATCTTTACGGAAAGTCTCCTTGTCTTAGCTAGCTAACCAAATTAATACATACATATGTATATATATATATATATATATATATATAAACAAATAGTTTGGCAATCCTCAACTATAGCACACACATATACCAATATTGTCAAAATGAATAATTTCCTTTTCCTCATTTGTTGGTTGATTCCACTAACAACAAGAAGCCAATTCACATATCAAAAATTTTGGTAGTCAAATTCCCCACTACTTTCCCATGCATATCCCACCACAATGGTAACTCACTTTTCCTTTGAAAATAACACAAAAAAGAATATATACATGCATACATATGTATATATACATATATTATCCTCTCTCTTCCACACACACACACACACAAGGAAGAAATTAAAAAGAACTACTCTTCAAATCAAATCAAACAAATTACAACCACAACAACAAAAATAAAAAAGGAAAATGTATATATAATTAATATGCATCTTGAAAATGAACAATAGTAGTAATAATAATAATAAAAAACAATATACTCTTGATCTACATATAAAATTTCCCAAAAAAAAAAAAAAAAAAAAAAACAAGAATCAAGAATCAGAAACAAGAAGTGCATCCCAGATTGTATCCATATCCATAGATGGCATTCTACTCAATTGAACTGCATCAACTTCTTGATCTTGCCCACTCTTGTTCATCATCTCAACATCCGATCTCGGCTCAATAAATTTGTTTTGGTTCAAGATTTTCATTGATCTCGTTGAATTCTGTTCCTGCTGCTGCTGCTTTTTTGGATCATTATTATTATTATAAATGGACTTTTTTGTAGTAGCAGCAGACATGGATTTGGACATGGGCATGGACATTGTTGACATACCTTGTAATTTAGATTCAAGAAGTGCAGCAGTAGTACAAGTAATTGAATTTGAATTTGCTGAATTTGCCTTAATTTGATTCTTCATTTCTGGGAAATTCAAATGTGCATAATCTCCTCTGAGCATATAAGCTGCTGTATCATATGCAAAAGCAGCTTCCTCTGCAGTATCGAATGTTCCTAACCAAACCCTTGTCCTGTTTCTTGGTAATCTAATCTCAGCCACCCATTTTCCCCAATGTCTCTGTCTCACTCCTCTGAAAAGCTTTCCCAAAGAAGTAGAAGAAGAAGAACTACCCTTTTTGTTCTGCTGCTGGATTTTTCTCCCACCCTTCATTGGTTGAGTATTTGTAGCTCTGAGCCAGCTGCAATTATAATCATTACTGTTCTGATTGGTTGTTGATTGATGATGATGATGATGATGAAATTCCATTTGGGACATGGGGAAAAATAAAGGGTTTTTGATGATTTGATGATCTTGATCAGGAAACAATATGGGCTGATGATCTTGATGATCAAGATGAGATTTTTGTGATGCTTTTCTTGATATTTCTAATATGGATGGTTCTTGTAAAAACAAACCTAAATTTGTGAACTTTGAACAGGGTTGATCTTGATCTTGATGATCTGATTTGTTGTTGTTGTTATGTATTTGTGAAAAGGATTCAAGAAAATTGTTGATTAAAGGAATGTGGGATTGGCTTCCTCCTTTAACAACAACATCATCATGATGATCAGACAAGAAACTATTACTATTAGTAGTAGTACAAGAAAAAATTGAATGTGTCTGATTTTGATGATGATAATCTTGTTTGGAAGTTTCTAAAGCTGAACTAGAATCACTACTTGATGAAAACAACCTGTCCGGGGAGGCGGCCGGCAGCGGCGACAATTTCAGGCCATTGCCACCATGATGATGACTCTCATTTAAGCAGTCCAAAAACCCCATGAAAAAACTTGATCCTCCTCCTCCATCTGCAGCCATTTGATGATGATGATGATGATGATCACAAGAAGCTGCCAATTCCTTCTGCATGAAGGTTTCTATCTTGGAAAAATTAATGGATTCTTGAAAGACTGCTATATATTTAGTGTGTTAAGGAAGGAAAGGAAAGGAAAGAGAAAATGAAGAACAAATTATTCCAATACAAAACACTATGGTATGTATATATATATATATATATATATATATATATATATTAGGTTCCAAGTTAGCTAGGTCATATGTAAATATTATAATACATAATTTAGAACTTTCCTTTTTTTTTTTTTTATGTTGTCCAAATTTGATTATCTCTTACTTTTGGAGAAAAAGTTCAAAAATTCGTGCTTCCCATTCCTAATATTCTGTACAGAAAACCAATCACAAATGGACAATTCGGGGTTCTTAATCTTTACCTGTTAACAAGATGAATGTATATTCTTCTTGACAGTGACCAAAAGAACATATAGCTTTAGTTTATTTGGCATTATTATTATTATATGTATATATATATATATATATATATAAAGTGATCATGTGTTTTCTCAAACTTCCCACATGATCTTTTTTAGCTCTTTTACTTTGAAATGAGTATAAAATTGATAAATGTAATGAATGACATGTTAATCTTTGATAGTTATTAAAATGTAACCTTAATTATATTTCTAATTGTGGTATTAGGATAAGAAATATATTTAATCAAGATAGGACCCATTCCAATGATTGACACAAATTTATTGTATTTCTTGTTAATTAGATTATTCGGTATCCAAAGTCACTGTTTTGTAGACTAATATGAATTTTTTTTTGAATTGTTTCTGCAAAGTCTAACTCTTGTTCAAAAGTAAGTCTCACTCTAATTCTTACATAATGTTCACAATAAGTACTGTCAAACTGAATCGTGACCTTGTGTAGCACTTACAAGTCATTATTTCGTCTAATTCAAATTCGTCTCAAATTACTTTTGTTAAGTCTAACTCTTGTTTAAAAAAATGTCTCATATTGACTCGTATATAATGTTCACAACAAGGCATGACCTCGTGAATCGTTTACAATTTCACTAAGAAACAAAACACATAAATTTGGACCATAGAGTAGTAGTTAACATTGTCCTCAATATATGATTATTAATTATAAACTAAGAAAAAATGGCTCAAAAATATATATACCTCTTGTTTTCTTCTTTTGCATCATAAGTATATATGAGGAAATCATGGCTGTCTTTTCTATGCCCAAAAAGAGAATTCCCCCGTCCCGCAAGGGATGGCCGAGTTGGTGGAGTAGGCTGTTGGGGACTGCAAGGTCCCTGGTTCAAATCCTACCAATGCCTTCTTGGTCGAGCACATTTACGAGGGTTTACCCAAGTGTAGTTTCTCCGGCCGACGTGGTTTGCGGGCTATTGCGCTATGCCCGAGGGTTTACCCAGAGCGCACTCGACGAGTAGCGGCTACGGGTTCCCTGTCAACAAACAAAAAAAAAAAAAAAAAAAAAAAAGAGAGAGAATTCCCCCAAAGTTTTGAACACAAACATACATCATTTTTGGATTTTTCTCTTCTGGCATAGCATCTTTCCACTTATATATATATATATATATATATATATATATATATATATATATATATATGTGTATGTATATGTGTGTGTGTGTCTCTTGAGATGAGCTTGGAGACACTTCTCTCCAACCCCATGATCAACAATATCAAGAAATTAAAGAGTTTAAATTAGAACTAATTAAAAAGTGGCACTTTTAATTTTAGGTATAGCCAAAATCTTCAAGAACCATAAACATTATAGCCCACAAATTTCTTTATCACTTTTTGTTATTACCATATATACCTTTCTTACAAGCTCATGATCAATCAATTTTCCCTATATATATATATATATATAGGGGGGGATGATATATATATATATAGGGGATGCACAACCTTAATTAACAACAACAACAACAACAACTATGCATGTCCCATTGTACGTATGTATATATCTACACACACACATATATATATATATATATATATATATATATATGTATATATACATATGTATATATGTATATATATATGCATTTATGTATATGTATTTGTGTGTGTGTTTGAGCACCGCGGGAGAGAGAGAGAGAGGGAGGTGTTTAAGTTATTCCAAGTAAGACCAAAGTTTTCCAGTGGAGCACTGGTTTAAGCATTGTTATTTTAAGGAGGTTTGCACATGGTGTTTTGGTCGAGATAGTTCTGTTCTTATTACACACACACACACACACATATATATATATATATATATACATATATATATATATATATATATATAATTTTATGATATTTAATTAAATTAGTTTAGCAATGAGCAGACATGACACCATGTTTGCAAAAGTTGCTTTTCCATTTTCCTTTTTTTTTTTTTTTACAATTCCCTTTCCTTCCCAACATTTGCACTTATTGTATATTCCTTTCCAGAGTTTTTTTCTACATCAAAGAGAAGATGATAGAAAGATGTGAATTATAACCATAATTATACGTGTTTGTGAATGTTACACAAGATCACAAATTTAATATTTATTGTGAGTGTTATATATAAAAGTAACGGTGAAGCCTAATTAGTCTAAGTGAATTCTTCCTCGACATGAACTCTTTGTGAATGTTACACGAGATTACAAATTTGACACTCGTTGTGCATGTCATATAAAAGTTAAAGTAAAGCCTGTTCAGTCTAGATGAAGCCTTCCTCAATTTGACCTAAAGTTAGATTTTGCATGTACAATCTAAATCGAATCTAAATTAATAGTCGATTATTTAATACTTTGTCAAGTATATTTTTGTCAATAAGAAATCTTTTTCATTTTTTTTTTTGGTCAAGAAAATCTTTTTCAGAGGAATTTTTGTTAATGAAGACTTTTTAATGTTAAATTCAGTGTCTTATTCTCTTTAACCTTACACACATTACAAACATCTTATTAACCGAAATAATAGAAAAAAAAAGACTTTATTAACGAAAATATGCCAAATCCACTAATATATTTTTTTTCAAAAAAAGAAATAAATCTTGTGGTTTATATTAACTAAGCAGTAAATGAAAGAATCCACCATTATCATCATCATCATCATCATGATGTGCCTATATATAGCTATCTAGTCAATCAAGAAAGAAAGAACAAAAAAAAACCCTAAAAAAGACTGACTCATGAATCTATTTAACAAATGATCATTAATTCAGTTTTCTCATCCCAGAAGATAAGTATTTATTTCCTTTTCCTCATTAGCTTCTTCATCAATCTCAATACATACATACATACATATATATATATATATATATATATATATATAGTATATATCTTTCACCACATATGACCTAAGTAAAATATATTCAAATCAGTAAGTAACTGTTGCTTTTCCATTTGCACATAAATTTATATATATATATCAATAATCCCACTTAAATTATTAATTTGACTTATAAAGAAAATGATTAATTAAATACCCTTTATCTATCAATCAAGTAATATATAGCCATTTTTTACAATGATTCTGTGGTTTTTCCAAATTAGGTCTAATTATTGCATGAAAAAATGAAAAAATTAATGAGTTTTAGGACAAGCATTAATTACTAATTTATTACATATGCATGTTTATTTTGTTTGTTTATGAAGGAAGGGAATAATATTCTGGTATTCTGTGTTTTTGTGTGTGTGTGTACATGTGGTCTGTAATACTTAATTCCATGTCTCTCTTGTTTTTGTCTGAATTTTTTTTGCCATTGTTTGGAAGCTTTAATTAGATCAAAGATTTGTGGCTATCTTTTTCTACTACTTACAAGAATATATACATACATATATATATATATATATTAAAAAAAGGAAAAGTCTTGGCGTTAAAGATAAACTAGCATTTAGAATAAAACATTGTTCATTTGCAGCCAAAGCTGACAATAAAACTAAAAAGAAAAAAAAAAAGGGTTTGTAAATTTCTGGTGCATCTACTTCTGTTTTTGACTGATTATAATAACTAAATAATATATAACCGAGCGCATTTTAGCTAGTTTTTCTAGTTTAAATAATGTTGCATGTTCAAACTTGTATTTAGAGTTAGGGTTTATTTATCGTAAAGAACATATCTAAATATAAACTTGATTTAAATATGTTACTCATAGTTTAAAACTTATCTACTATGTTATATATATATATATATATATATACTTTTCGTTTTCAGGTTATATTATAATTAACTTCCCAACAAAGTACATAATATATTCTTTCATGTCCCACAAAAAGTGGAGATAAGAAATCCTAAAAAGAAAAAGAGAGAAGAGAGAGAGAGAGAGAGAGAGAGGTATACACTATTCATCCGTATGGAATCCTTCTGTTTCAAATTATTCTTGCCTTTTGTTTTACACCATTTCTTCACCCTTTTTTTTTTTTTTTCTTTCTTCCAGTTAGGTCTTCTAGATTCACAGCCTTAAGATGTGACTTATGAGGTCAAACACTTGGATTTAGGGTTTCTCAAACTCTTTTAACTATGGCAAAGAGTTAATAATCAACTTGTCTAAATTGAAAGAAAAAATAATTATAAGATAATTCTGTACTCCTCCATTAAAAATTGTGAAAAATTATAAATATATGGAGAAGAAACCCTAATTCCAGTATCGTCTAGTTCTAAAGATAGACTTAGTCATCAGATTTCTTGATCAGTTGTCATGTTAAATTTCAATCTTGTGTAAAAATTAGATCAATAAAGAAGAAAATTAGATATTGATTAAATTTTAAAAAAGAATTTTATATTTGACTATCAAAATTTACTTGAACCTTATATATATATATATATATATATATATATATATATATTACAAACAAGCCATTATGTTGCTCCCACCTCCACCAATAAAAGAGGGAAGAAAACACACTTTTAGGTAAAAGAAAACAAAAAGTAATACGTGCTTGACTTTTAAAAAACACAAAAGAGACAATTAATTAAGGTTTTTTTTCCAACAAATCATTAATATAAGTTTATATATATATATATATATATAATGTGGTCCATTGCCTAAAACCTTGAACCTAGGGTAAGTTATACATACACTAATCATATCAATTAATTTAATCCCATAATTTGTTATCAATATATAAGTCAGTATCTTATGAATGTTACATGAAATTACGAGTTCGATAATCATTGTGATCGTCATGTAAGAGATAGGATGAAGTTTTTCTCGAGCAAGAATTAACTTTGGAACGTAACCCTAACTATAGATAAATTCAAATTAGTCAAAAATAGTGATTTCGGATACTTAAATAGTCTAGTTTAAAAAAATAATCATCTTAATGTATATAATATGTATGTATATATATATATATATATATAATAGGAGAGAGAGAGAGAGAGAGGAGAGAGATCAACTGTCCAATACGTAGACATCCAGCAAAGTTGCTGTAAGATTGAATAGAAAAACTTATCCTTAATATATGTGAAAACTAAGTTGTAGTTGCTCATCATCATATCATGACTTCCACCATTGTATGCTTAATATTATTTTTTAAGTATATGATAATCAGTGTGCACTTTTATAATTATATATTTTTTAAACAAATAATTAATTAACATTAATTAAGATTATCAACAAGGGGGGTTTCTGTTAACATCCTCAAAAAAAAAAAAAAAAACTTGTGGATGGGAATCATGCAAGAAAAAAACAACCTTTTTTTTTTTTTTTTTTTTTTTCTTTTAATTAAGGAAATTAAGAATAGTCGGCTAACGAATGTTTGAGTTACACGTGTCGTGTAGTTAGGTTTTTTATGACTAATCCTTCCTTAATTATGATCTAAATTTGAAAAGGCGGTTATTAATTAGAATGAAAGTATTTTTCTTTTCTTGGACAATTTTGATTTAACTATGACAAGTGAATGACTAGGATAAGATTGTTTAGCACAAAAGTTTGTCCCCTTAAATGACTAGTATATATAGTTGTCTTTTTCTTCTTTTTTTTATTTTTTTTTTTATTTTTTTATTTTTTTATTTACAATGTTACTGGAACCGATATTGTAACCAATTAAGTTACACATTTTTGTCTAACATATAATTATCTTTCAATATGAGGTTGCCCACCAAACCTATTGTGAATGTTACACGAGATGGCAGATTTGACACTCGCTGTAAACATTATATAAGAGTTAAAAGTTAATGTGAGACTTTTCTCCGGATAAAAGTTAGATGCAGATGCTACCAAAGTTAAATCCAAATTAGTCGAAGCACTAACTTTCAATATTGGATGATCTAACCCCAAAAAATTATCTTTTGATATGAGGTTGCCCACCAAACCTATTGTGAATGCTACACGAAATTGCAGATTTGACACTCGTTGTAAACGTTATATAAGAGTTAAAAGTTAAGGTGAGACTTTTCTCTGGATAAAAGTTAGATACTGATGCTACCAAAGTCAAATCTAAATTAGTCGAAGCACTAACTTTCAGTACTGGACGATCTAACCCCAAAAAATTATCTTTACATATTTTTCTTTTTAGTCTCAAAAATTTATATCAATTTGACACATAATACAAAATACTTAATATAGACCAAACCATTTGAAAAGCAGGGAGTGAAGTTATGATTTCTATCTAGAGATCATGAATTCAAGAAAATACCTCAAATTTTAATATATATATACATATATATTTAATGAAAAGAGAACCATCCACAACACAACAACTCCATCATATCATGTGTTTTGTAGCATTGTTTATTTCTTTTGACTTGCATTTCTATAGTTATGTATATAAATAAAAATTGGTGGTCTCCAAAGAAAAAAAAAATGCTTGGAAGGACCACATACAAAACATGCTAAGATGTTGTGGAAAATTAACCTTAAATTAGTTCAAAAAAGCACAAAAAATTAATGGAAAAGTATAAGAAGTTGGACCAAATACACATATTAAATGGCTGCTAGGGGACTTGAGGGGCATATTTACAAATAGTCTACAATTATGGTTGTCCAAAATACACTGTGAAAATTAAGATCCGCGATATATATATATATATATATATATATATATATATATATATATATATATATATATATATATATATATATTCAGATAGTAACTTTGATCTCTGATTAATTTAAAATCAAACAAATTCTAAAATACAAATTGATTAGTTGAAAGGATCAAATTGATTAATTTCAAAAAATCAAAGGACCAAAATGATTAATATATAATTTATTTTATTTTATACCTTCAAGATAATTCTTTCCTTTGGTAGCTTTCCAAATGATTGATAAATAAGCAGTAGCAGAAAACTATGATCTCAAAAGTTTTGTTGTTTATTTGTCCAAACTTGAAGCTCAAAGATTGGTGGGCTTTCTTTTTTGTTCTTTTCTCCTTTCTATGTTCCAAGTTTTTCTTTATTACTACTTTTGTAAATCATATGCATATAATGCTTTTGGAACCAAAAACCTTCCTTAATATATATATACTCTCTATATATATTAAGCCTTGAGCTTATGAAAAAACGCATTATAAATACTACACGAGATCGAATGTTTGACACTTACTATGAGTGTCACGTAAGAACCAGGGTGATGGATTCTCCCAACTTGAATTGGTCACTCAAAACCTTTCACTTGACAAGTCAAGTCAGAAAAAGAAACTTAAGGGAGCTAGTTTGATCAAACTACCACTTTTCTCGAAAACAATCGAGCTGGTAATTCCCATATTGTGGATAAACTAAAATCTTGCATACATGGGTGAAAATCTGAACTCACAACCATGCATATATATATGTACAGAGTCAAACTCACAATCTCACTTCTCTTTCTAGCTCACCAATGCCTTCAAATTGTTTGTTATTGGGTCGGATCCGGATTTCTTGAACCTATCTAAAGCTGTATATTTCTTGTCAAGACATTATTGTGCCATTGTGACATGGAAGGCACGTTATAAATTGTATTACTATTTAGAAAACAAGAACTATCATCCTTCCTCAAACTAAAGAAATCCCCAGAAAATGCTTGCACCATACAAGAACTACAACCTAGGAAATTGTGAAAACCATATTAACTTACTTTCTAGGACACTTTTGTAGGTTACCTGCCCTAAAAAGCTATCCAATTATGTCATAAGACTAGGAATATAACTGAATGGCTATCCCAGTACTGATCTTACCCAAGCAAGTCTTATGGAAACTAATTAGCTGACAAGATCTTTGGGACATTAGTGTTAAATAACTTCCAATTTTCCTTTTTAAGGTTTCTAATTCAGCTAAAACCACCCGATACTGCCAAAATCGAGCTTCAAGATCTATGAGAAGTGGAGAAAATAGCAAGTTTGGAACAGCTTGGAATTTTAGCTAAGAGCTAGAAGAAATTTTCATCACTGAAATTCACATCAAATGCAGCCAAAAATATGTTGATGAAAAATGATAACACAAAACGAGATCAAATATTAACCACCAGCCTTACTATATACTAAC
The DNA here is from genome assembly GCA_025388415.1 of Cynanchum wilfordii. Classification (NCBI taxonomy): domain Eukaryota; kingdom Viridiplantae; phylum Streptophyta; class Magnoliopsida; order Gentianales; family Apocynaceae; genus Cynanchum; species Cynanchum wilfordii. Next base: position 1,814,673 of record JAHSUH010003114.1, on the reverse strand, counting down.
ACCATCTTCAAATAAGGAAAAATATAGCTAGGCACGTTTACGTCCATCAACGCGACCAAAAATAAGCCATGTTGATAGCACATAGATCAGCAGACTAAGGTTGTGACTCAGTTTATCTTCCTACTCCCATACCTTTTTATCGAGTTCTCTATGGTATAAGTTCTTCTAAACCACTTTATGTACTACTTAAACTTACAATATGGATTATAAACACATCAACAGATCAGAGATTTTCCCTTTAATATGAACTCTATATACACATTCACTATAAAGTATGACAGGCCAAAAATAAACGGAGAAACCTAGAATCTGATAATATGGCTGGTGGTTAATATGCATCTCTTTACAATGTTATCATCTCATCGACATATTATTTTTGACTCATATCATTAATTAAAGGTATCCTGCAAGATGTAGCTGCATCATGGTGACAATTACTCCTTATAGCTTAGACCATGATATATGGCTTACATGTTAAAATCCAAACTGTTCAAAGCCATATATGGAAACCATCTTAACAGCAAGTTTAGAAGAATCAACAATTTCCATCACCCTCAAATAACTGGGAATATATAAGCAAAATCGCCAATCACGAATATATCAAACTAAAATTTTGAAGGTGGGGCCAGGGGTTCTTTTGGTTATATCAAAATCAACAAAATTAGCTTAAAAAATTCTGCATAGATAAGGAGATTCGGGGAGGAAGAACTCATATGACGTGGATCTATTGCAAACAATCTTCAAACAATATCTTTAGACTTCCATTTTACATACATTTAGTCATTCATTAGCAAATACCAATACTTTTTGTAAATCACACTTAGTTCACTCTATTAGACTTACAACACAATTGAGAAATCCTCAATATAGATGTTATTCGGGTAGAGAAAAAGATAAGATAATTGTCTTACAATTGAACTTTAAGCAAACAGATCCACAGAAAAGAAAACGATTATTTCTTGTTGCTTTTACCTCCAGCATCACTGGCCCCTGCAGCCTGTGCTGCCTTCTTTGCAGTCTTCTCTTGAAGTGCTTTGGCATCTCTACAAAACCATAAAATCAATGTTAGATCAACAAAACCCAATGACAATGAAGTTCATCATATGTACATATATAAAAGCATATTATTATGAAAGAACAAATTATACCACCAAAAACACACGACACACTTATAATAATTTCTATTTAGTTTACAAATCCTATACAACCCAGCTATTCATAATCTTGATGTTTATAGGCACAAACTAGCAAACTACACCATGTACATATTCAAGGAAATTTAAGCAGCAAAACCACAAACAGGTATAATATAGCAACAAAATCCTTCACATGATAAAGCACAAGATCATGACCAAAATTTAACTAGGGGATAGAGGAAATAAAAAAAAAAAAAAATTATGCTGAATACAGAAGCCCTCAAATTATTCTATAAAAGAAATTATGAAAAGCTAATGATAAATTCAAGGAAAAAAATGGAAAAAAAAAAAAAACCTTTCACGGCGTTGTTCAGGGGTCAAACCATCGTCTTTATTCTTTCCCTTACCACCGGTTCTTGCCTGAGCTCTTTCCCTATCTTTCTCCCTCTGGTTTCCGCGTTAGATCCAGTTAAAGAAAATCCAAACAAAGAAACAAATAATATACAAATTCACACAAAAAGATACAAACTTTAGGAAATTTTAACAATAATAAGGAAAAAAAAAAAAGAAAGAAAGAAAAATCAAATCAACTATGCATCAATCATTAACAACTCATATATATACATGAGATGTGGGTGATTTCTAATAAAAAAGAAACCATTCAAAACGGCAATTACGAAAATTGAGGATATGGGTCATGATGAGAATGTCAAAATATTTCGCCGGAGAAAGAAAAGCAAGTAGAGGACGTCGACGACGGTGGCTCAGCTGAACAAGACTTAGCGGAGAGATAACTTAGACTTTTTCGTTGGGATCTGCCCTGCAGTTTCTTCTAATTACATCCAATTACCTTTTGTAAGAAAGTCAACCAACTCTTTTCCGGATTAGTTTAAAAAAAAAAAAATTATGCTATAATGTTTTTGATATTTGATAATTATTTTAAAAAAATTAAAATTGACTTATATTAAACTATTTTTTAATATTTTTTAATATTTGATAATTATTTTAAAATTTTAATTTTTTTACCGCTTCGCGCACCAACTTTCCCCAACTATCGGGTTAAAATTTTAATTTCAAGATAAAATTTTAATATTTATTTTAATTAAGAAAAATTAAATATTTTTTTGGTAATTTTTTTATGTCCGATAACATTTTTTGTTCCAACTAAATTATAGTCGAATGGAACCTCTATTGGAGGGAATATGTTCTACATATATCTCTCCATAAGTAAAGTTCGAACTCGAGACTTTCCATATGAGAAACCAAACTCCTTCCATTTGACCAACAAGTATCGGTAAAAATCAAACTTACTTGATTTCGACCAACACATTATTGGTATTCCTTTTTTTTTTTTGGTTAATTATTTGTGTTTGAAAGTCACTTTGGACCCAACTAATCCGGAGTTGAGTTGCGTCGGACTCCTATTGGGAGGAAGCGGCTTCCCTACACTCGAGACCTCGCGTAAGAGAAACTAAGCTTCCACTTTGACCAACTCCTATTGAATGGAAGCTGTCCCTACATCTGTCTCTCCATAAGCAATATTACGAACTCGAGACTTTCCATATGGGGAACCAAACTCTTTCCATTTTGACCAACAAGTATAGATAAAAATCAAACTTACTTGATTTCGATCAACACATTATTGATATTTTGGTTTTTTTTTTTTTTAATTATTTGTGTCCGAAAATCACTTTTAGCCCAATTAATCCAAAGTTGAGCTGCGCCAAACCCCTATTAGAAAGAAGCTTTCCCTACACTCGAGACTTCGCGTAAGGGATTTTAAGCTTCTATCACTTCGACCAACAAATATTAGTATTGGATGTGTTGTTAATGTTTTGGGCTGCTGATCTTTTGGGCATTGTTGGTTTGTCCCTTTTGGGCTTTGGCTTGTATTTACAAATTTTACTTTGTGACTGAAAAATGTAATAATCTATTTGTTAATAAATATAAATTTATTATAATTAAAAATTAATAAATATAAATTTATTTGAAATTGTCAAGAAAGCTTAGCTCAATTGATAGTATTTTCACTTATGACATAAGAGATCATGAGTTCGAGAATATTTTAAAAAAAATATTTATTTGAAATTAAAATGAGAAATATTTATTTGAAATTAAAATGAGAAATATTTAAAAAATTATTTTGGGTAAATTATCTAATCATTATTATTAAGTATTTACTAGTTAGTCCCTGTCCCTATTTCTAATGTATTCCAAATGAAATTAGGGACAGGGTATTACAGTATTCACTCCCACTCGCAGAGGTATGAATTTTTTTATTTTTTATATATTTTTTTAAACTTGTTCATCGAGCTTCTTGAAAATTGTTGTTGTGGATTTGTACGTTTGTTTAGGTAGTTCAACTTGATTAGAGATGTGTTCATCTGGGCATCATCCATTAGATTGAGTTCTTGAGAAAAAATTGCGAGGTTTCTGATGTATCCCAATTGGAATTTGCTTTTTTCTAGTTTTAGTAGTATTTTAGGATTAGAGTATTAAGTTGATTTGGTTTCCTATGGGTTTGTGCTTTTGTTTAGGTAGTTCTTGGATATTCACTTGATTAGAGATGTTTTCATCTGGGCATTATCTGTTAGATTGATTTCTTGAATGTTTTTGAGGTTTTTATTTTTTCGGGCTTTCTGATGTGTTATAAAAACCCGATTGGAATTTGCTTTTAGCTGGATAGGTTTATGAGTTAATTTATATTTTTATAGTAGCTACTAGTTGCAGTAGTATTTTAGGATTAGAATATTCAGTTGATTTGGATGGAATTTTCTTTTAGCGGGGATACATTTATTGAGTCTTCTGTGTTTGATTTTTTCTTCTCTTTTCGAATTCATTTTGTTTCTTATTCTTATAACAATTGTTTACGTTTGTGGTTGGGTTTGTTAGGTAAGAATGGGAAAAAAACTTAAGAAGAAGGCCAGAAGTGGTCCGAAGGGCAAGCAAGTTTCATCTGCTCCTCCCAATACTGGTTCTTTAAACAGTGCTCATAATGATACTGAACCTACTGACCAGAAAGTAGAAGATAGAAAAATTTGTTCCCATATTGATAAAGGTGTTGATTTGGATAAGCTTTCTGCCAAACTTGGTTCTTCAAACCCTCTTAACTGTGAAGATTGCAGGGAAAGCGTCGGTGATAGACGGGCAAAAGTAGGAAAAGGTAAGCATGGTAAAAAGAAGGGTGGTGGAGTGGATCCAAAATCAGAATCTAAAAAGATTTGGGTTTGTTTAGCATGTGGGCATTTGTCTTGTGGAGGAGTTGGACTGCCAACCAAGCCTCAAACTCATGCTGCCCGTCATTCTAAGCAACACCGTCATCCATTGGCTGTCCAGTTTGAGAATCCTCAACTTTGCTGGTGTTTCCCTTGCAGTAGATTGGTTCCTGCAGAAAAATCTGGGGATGATGTTGATGTATTACTTAAGATTGTGAAGATGATCAAGGCACAGCCTTCTGAAAAGCCCAGTATGGATGTTGAAGATGTTTGGTTCGGGAGTGGGAGTGTTCTGTCTGGGTCTATTTCTGAAAAGACTATTGCAGATGGACCAGAAGCAACAAGTGATTATAAAGTTAGAGGCCTAGTTAATCTAGGGAATACCTGTTTTTTCAATTCAATTCTTCAGAATTTGTTAGCTTTAGATCAGTTACGGGATTATTATGGGAAATTAAGTGGGTCGGTTGGATCTCTTATGGCTGGTGTAAAAAAAATCGTTGGAGATATAGGCCCAGGTTCTGGATTGAGAGGTTCTATCAATCCAAAATCATTCTTTGGTAGCATTTGTGCAAAGGCTCCGCAATTTAAAGGATTCCAACAACAAGACAGTCACGAGTTGCTTCGATGCTTGCTTGATGGGTTGTCTAATGAAGAAGCAAGTGCAAGAAAACGAATCAATTCTTCTGAGAAAGATAAGAATTCTGAAGCAGCTCCTACGTTTGTAGATGCAGTCTTTGGTGGTCAACTATCAAGTACTCTTACTTGTTTAGAATGTGGGCATACATCAATAGTTTATGAACCTTTTTTGGATCTTTCTCTTCAAGTTCCAGCAAAGAATTCTCCATCCAGAAAGGCTCAACCGGTGACACGAGCAAAAACATCTAAACCTCCAAAGAGGAGTGGGAGGACACGTCCCAAACTTTCCAGGGAAGCAAATCACAGTTCTAAAAAATCTTCTTACCAAGAGCAAACAGGTATACCTATTCCAAAACAAGAAATGGTTCCTTCAGGTGATTCTACTTTATTGTTGTCCAAAGATGGAATTGCAATTGCTGATAATAGGAGTTCACTTTTGGAATATAATTCAATGGCCCAAAATGCTGAAGCCAATAATGATATCCAGAATGTTCCTTTATCAGAGGATTTCACTTGGATGGATTTTCTTGGGGATGATGTAGTATCAAATATAGACTCTGTGGTTCCGCAAATGGATGATCTAAATCTAGAATCTCCTGATAAAAGTGCTTCCAAAGATGACCTGTTGCTGCATCCTTTAGAATGTAGTGATGAGAAAATAACACAAGTGGGTCATCCTAGACAGGGGAAATTATTAGACGCCCAAAGTAATGTCACTGTGGATGCAGTTCGGGAAGATATTACTTTGGAGAATAGTAGAGGATCCTGCAGCCAGATCCAGTTAGGAGATTTGAATCCTGGAGTTGGTCCATCAGGAAACTGCTCAGAAGTGGAAACTCCTTTATTGGTTCAAGACTCTACAGTTATATTGCTTCCATACAAAGAAGACACATCTGTCACTACTATGATAACTAAGACAGAGGGTGAGGTGTCATCATCAACTGTTGGGTATGAGCAAGATTCTATGGAATTTGATGGCTTTTCGGACATGTTTAATGAGCCTGAAGCTCCAGAGAGCTCTAGCCTTAGGCCTGCAGTTGGTTTTATTGGAAATAGCAGTGAATCTGAGCCTGATGAGGTTGACAACAAAGATGCTCCAGTTTCAGTTGAGAGTTGCTTGACTGATTTCACAAAGTTAGAGCTTCTATTAAAAGATGAAAATGGTTGGCAATGTAAAAATTGTTCAAAACTTCTGCATGAAGAAAGAACAAGGTTGAGAAAGATAATGCAGAATCCTGGGTTAGAGAATCAAAACAATGGAGTTGAGAATAGACATACCTCTGATACAGAACTACACAAAAATCACCTTCTGTGTTCTGAAAATAGTCTGGTTGATAATGAAATTGTGAAAAAGGACACATTGATGTCTGATGGCACCGACATGAAACTTGAAGAAAATGTGAATGGCATTGGAGTTAGAACAATAGAAAGTAATGAGCAACTTGTGCTAAATCCAGTAGCTTCGACAATTGCAGGCAAAAAGAGTGGGGTTGAAGTTGCGCTTGTTGATTCAGTGGAGTCAGAAACCGGGATTAAGACCTGTCATTTGATTGACAAAGGCCTTGAGGACTGCAACGCTGATGTGCCTAGTGACAATGGACAACCTGAAGGTAACGTTCAGAACAATAAATACGTCACATTGACTAAAGGAGGTGAGTCTGAGGAGAGTGAGGACGAGAAGACAAATTCTGAACTGGTTACAGTGGGTAGGGATGCAAATAAAAGGATCCTTATAAGTAAGGCCCCTCCAATACTGACAATTCATTTAAAGAGGTTCTGTCAAGATGCCAGAGGACGTTTTAGTAAATTGAACGGCCATGTGGAGTTTAACCAGAAATTAAATTTGAAGCCATACATGGATCCAAGGTATACCTTTTGCTTTCATTTTCAGAATTGTTATTACTTAGTGCGGATCAGTTATCTCTTTCTATGTTAATCTTTCCCTCACTATGGGTCTCTCTTTTGTTGATCTTTGCTATTTGTTAAGGAAACTATTTTATATTCTATATGGTTAGTGAAGTTCTTTTGCAGTTATTTCTAGGTATTCTCACTTACATGGTTCTGATGGACAATTAGGAACTTTTATTCATGATGGAGGCACTGAATTTAAGTTCTTGGGGTCAAAATATATAAATTACTGAATTGATTCTTGTTCTATTAAGAACTGTTTATTCTATATAAATAACTGAATTATTTATTTAATTCTTCACTGTATACTATCTATTATGGTTATGTTTCAAAGTATTATTATATTATTTGAAATATTTCCCTTTTTTTAAGGTCGTTGAAATCTTATAATTAGTTGTCTTAGTAATGCATTGCTACTCAAAGTTCATCACCAAGTGAATCCTAAATTTATAATGCTACAAATTCGTTTCGTGTTGCCATAGAAATCTTACATATCTCAGATTATTTAGATTGGAGTCCTATTCTTGTTATTGTAGTAACTGAATCATTTAGTCCACATTTTCATTGTCATAGTTCCTCGTCTCCCTTGCAGAGGTTTGAAGCATTCTCAGTGCCATACTAATCCAATTTGTAGTTTAATCTTGGAAATTGGTTGAGTTGTAATAACTAAGGTTTCTCTGTACTGTTCCTCTTTAACCTTTAGGAAAATTCATATTTCTTTTTATGTGATTGAAATTATTTTGGTTTGTTGATCGGGTTATATTTGCTTTGAACTGAACTTTACTTTAGATGATGTGTGATACCCGTCCCACATTGAAAGTTGAAATAAATGTGTAATGATATTTAAGAATGAGTTTAGGTACTTATAATCAACTTGAGTATTTCTTTTGATACATTAAGGATAGTGTCAAGTAATTGACCTGTTTCCATTAGTTGCTGCACGGTCTCGTGGGCCCCGGTCGTGACATGATTGATTGTAAGTGCATTTTGGGATGGATGCTTTTTCTGTACTTCTTGTCCCTTCCAGATCCTCATTGTTTGTTTTAAGGGTCATCTTATCTTAAATCTTTCATTAATTTGTTGTTGTTGTTGTTATGTTGCAGGTGTACTGATATAGATAGATACAAATACAGTTTGGTTGGAATTGTGGTGCATTCTGGATCAATGAAGAATGGCCACTATGTTGCATATATTAGAGGGGGTAAGAAGAATATGGTGAATGATACCGGAGGAGGAGAAGATTATAGATGGTATTATGCAAGCGATGAGCATGTGCATGAAGTTTCTTGGAGTGAAGTTCTTAGTTCCCAAGCTTACATTTTGTTCTATGAACAAATTTTAAGCTAATCTATTCTTTTTCTTTTTTTGCTCTCTCTCTTCATTTTGTTCTATAGTTTTGTCAAAAATTGACATAACAGGAGAGATAAAACGGAAAAATTTAGTCAGATGAGTGTACAACTAGAATTATACAATATTACAGCCAAGTAGAAATTCATTTTTTTTTTTTTCCTTTTCTTTTCTTGTGAGATGAATTTTAATGTTGTAAAATTCAACTTTTTGAAGCTAATTCTTTGAACATTTTCACTCCTTTTTCCTTCTTTTCTTTCTTGTTAAAAGATTCATGTGGTGTCTAGTGATACTAGAGAAATCTAGGTTTGTTGAGGTGACATCTCGTCCCACATTGCGAGTTTGTAAGATATTGAATTTGGCGAGTTTGTAAGATATTGAATTTGGATTAGGCGAGATACTCTTATATCTCTTTTGATATAAGGAAGATGCTTATATCTCCAAGCTTATAGTTGTGATATATAATATATTATAATCAATTTATGTGTAATATCAGTCAAAGGTTTAAGTATATCGTCAAGTAAGATTATATATGAAAAAGATAAGATTAGCATCTTGAGTAAATATATATATATATATATCCAACTAACAAAAAGAAAAAGCTACTCAAAAGAACAAAAAAGAAGAGCAACAAGCTCAAAATGGAAAAGGAAAAGCAACAAACAAGAATTAAAGAAAGAGGACTGCCTCTTGTTAGTTCTCTTTAGCTGTAGTGCTGTGGTCTCTACTCTCTTTTTCTTTCTTTCTTTTACTTTCTTTATCAACCTTACCCAAAATTTTTTCATTTTTTTTTGGGGACAAATTTCGGCACCCCATTATCATACAACACTTTTTTTGTTTAGCTCTAAATCCATGGCAGCACCACTGTTTAAGGTGGTAGTGATGATTCTTGTGTTCATACTCTGTTTCAGCTTCTTCACCATTGTTGAAGTTCAAGCCCTGTGGTGTGTAGCTAGAAGTGATGCCAGTGACCAAGCTCTGCAGACAGCTTTAGACTATGCTTGTGGTGCTGGTGCTGATTGTACTCCAATAGTCTCAAATGGCCTTTGTTTTCTTCCTAATACTCTTCAAGCCCATGCTTCTTATGCCTTCAACAGTTACTTCCAAAGGAAAAACATGGCTCCTGGCTCTTGTAGCTTTGCTGGAACTGCTACCATTGCTAAAACTGATCCAAGTTTGTATCTTTTCTTACTTTTTCTTTCTGATTCCCTCTGTTCATGCATGTACATTTCTTTCCTGTGTTTGTAATCTTGGTTTTCTTGATTTAAATCTTGGGTCTTTTCAGGTTATGGATCTTGTAGCTATCCGTCATCTCCAAGGTATGCTGCTGCTGCTTTTTTTTTTTTCTTTTTCTCTGGTGTTTTCCAACTTTTATTGTTTAATGTCTTAATGCTGGAAAAGCATGGAATTCTTTAACCGTATAATATTCTTTCTATATATATATATATGTTTTGGTTAATAAAGATTACTCCCCTCATACTTACTGCTGAAAGAAATTCCTGTGCAAAAACAAGAAGTAAGATTGGACATTCCAAGGATTCTTTCTTTGACTTATTATTAGCATTTAGGGTTTCATCATACCTTTACTTTTCATATTTTGGGTTTATGTTTCCCATAATTAGCAAGGACAAAGAAGGCTGCTTTAAACAATAATGTTTTCATCTGAGGAAGTTTTGTTCATTGTGGGCTTCTCATGTAATTCTTCTTTATCCATGTTTCCCTATGCCTCGAACTAATAATCTTTTGTTGCTGCATTTAGTCTTTAGGTTGTACTAGTTTAACTTTGGACCATTTCATGATTCCTAAGCATCCAACAACTTGCTTGCATCCACTTTGAGCACCTGGGACCCCACTAATACCACTGAGTGCAGCTAGCAGAGTCATGCATATAAAAGCAGAAGGCACTTTGTGTTCAAGTTGCAACGCAATAGAAAGTCTTGAATTCGACTCCAGTTTTAATAATTACATACAAATTTTGTATGTAATTATTGTTCACTTGTTAGATAATTAAACTCCTCTAATATCAGATTAAGCTTTTAACGAGATAACAATTTAACACTTTGTCAAGAAATGCAAATTAGGAATTACAATCTGTCAAGCTAGTCTTTAACAGTTGGTGTTGTGTAGTACAATTCTATGAATCTGTAAGGCAAATTTCTGTTTTCTACATAAATTCTCTTACCTGAAACTACATTTTCCCTGATATAATCTCAAGAAATGTTCTTTCTGATGCATGATCTTTTTTGGTTCATTCTGCAGTGCTGCTGGAGGATCATTGACACCAAGTGGAACAACATCAGGAGGGACTACAAATCCAATCATCACACCAGCATTGAGTGTACCGCCACCACCAGGGACTACTACGACGCCGATGTATGGCAATGGCGGTTTAAGACCAGGGACAGGATCTGAAGTTCCTGCCACAGACAATTCTAAAGCAAATTTGGAGTTCTCTGTCAAAACACCATTTTCTCTAGCATCTTTCTTGCTTGTTCTTTGGTTCATATCTTAACCCTCCCCCCAGTAGGCCTTGAAGCAGGATAATATTTCTTTAATGTCTGAAAAGACTAGGTTAGTACAATTTTGTTAGAAGTGCAGCCCCTAATGTAGAATATATCATTCAATCCAGTGGTGAAAAAATTACTTCTTTCATTGTCAGAAGTTGTAAATCCATCAGGGACTGCAATCAGAACTTCATTTTGTTAAAAATTTTAGAAATCTGGTAAATATATCTTTGATCTTGAAACAAACATTGAACATAACTGGAAACAAAATCCTACATTTTCCCTTTAAAATCAAGAATTTCTCTTTGTTCAGAACTCAGGCATAATCAGATCATGGAAGTTAAAAGATTTCTTTCAATCTTCTCATTGATCATTTGAAGGAAATGATGATTCATATAAAAGACTGGTAACTCTCTGATTGTCAAAACTTACCTTTTCCGGAACAATTGGACATCTTTTAGGTTCTCTTACAATGTAAATCTGATCTCCGGGCCTGTCATACATGTCTTGATTTCGATACCAGGTCCATAAAGCATGTGTCTCATTCTTTACCTGCAAAAAGTTTACATGTTTTTTTACTGTAAGTTTTCTATAGATAACACTTCTAAAGTTCGTTTTCATATTAACTTTACCTCCAGAATTCCATGGCCAAAGCTACTTTCTCTGTATGCACTATAATCAGGTTGTCGATCCCAACAGAACTTTCCAGCTGCTGGACCTGATGTGATGTTAAAGGCACAAAATCCACCCATGTAGCTGTCTGGTGTATCAGATGGTCTCGGGCAGTTCCCTGGTTCATCAGCATGTACAATTGCCATTTTCTCCCTGTTTCCACCATCGCCAATGGTAATGTATACAGGACCACAGGGGTCCAGAGTGTAATTGTAGACTCTGTTCGACCTCTCGTATGCATGAACCTGTAGTTTTCAAGACTATATGAGAAGGGGTAACTTTATTCCTTTTCATGATTCCAGAAATTTACTCCAACTTGTGAGGCACATATAAAGTACACAAACGAAGGATCAACAATACACAATACACAGAAAATCTACTGCAAAAAGACTAGATATTCATTCGGCCAAAAGACATGGCTACTGAGAAAAAAAGGATCAAATGAGTGCGTGTTACAACATACTAACATCGGCAATAGTTCAACATACTAACACAAAGAATGTTTGCTTGCATAGCATAGATATTTATACTCACGTGTCCGTTAAAGATGATATCTACACCATATCTGTAAAGAATTTCTTCCATGGCTACTCTCATACACTCTGCTTCTCTATAATGGGCAGTGTAAGTTGAGTACCAGGGAGGATGCCAAGTAGCTATCAGCCAAGGAGTAACTTTCCTGTCAACATTGGCAAGATCTTTCTCGAGCCACTTGAATTGCTCCGCTGTAAGAAAGCTAGTTTATTCAGCAATGAATCTGAAATAGGTATAAACAGAAAAGAGAGCTCCATATGGCTGATGACCTTGTGATTTACCTGATTTATCATAGGCAATATATGCACCAAGCATAATAAAATGTATGCCACCTGCATTGAAAGAATAGTAGAATGTGGATCGAGATCCACTCTCTTCGGATGGAAATGCAAATCGAGAACTATAAGCTGCAAATGTCAGATTATCGACTTGTTCTTCTATTTCATGGTTTCCTTCTACAACCATTATTGGTACTCTGGACACAAGTGGTTGCATAAATCTGAGAAATAAAACAAATCCCCCAGTATAGCATTAGTGAAATCCCAAAACAAATGGACAGAAGCTTTCAACAGCTGGACATCTTGACTATAATGAATTTATGCCATAGCAAGCAAAAGAATGACTAACCTTCCCCAGTAGTCCCAGCGTGGCTGATATGTCTCGTGTATGGGGGTATTCGAGAATGAACAAGAATAGCAATCTGCTCCAGTTCCATTTGTTAGATACAAGTTGGCATAAGTAACATCGCCTATCAATAGAATTAGATCAGGATTGTTTCTAGCCAAATGCCCAATAGTTGAAGTTGAGTTGTAGGTAAGACCAAGATCTCCAACCATAGCTATTCTATTCGGGTAACTCCATGGATTCGCAGCTGGCATTGTCCTGAAATGATAAACTGTACTCATGGCTCGTATTGCAGGATCCCCACATCGATAGTAATATATAGTATCTGGTTTCAACCCTAAGGATACCATCCAATTCCATTATTAGTCTTCACAACAAACAACGACTTTCTCTCTATTCTTAATTTCATTATAGACTACACTTCTCAATCCTATCGAGGTTCTCATCTTGCAGAAGCAGTTGTACAAAAGTTAAACAGTGCTAATGCAAAAGATACATGTACTTAAAGAACAACAAAGGCGAAGAATTTAAAACGATAATAAGAGTAAGATCATTCAACATTTTCCTCTATATATAACCACGAAGTACTGTAATAACATTATGTAACAAGCATATTCAGTCGATTTATTGAGATAACAGAGTTTTATAGCTTCAAAAATGTTGTGTCCTAATTGCAGGAGAATGAATACCTGTTAGGCGGACATGGTGGATGATTCCAGAAGTATAGTTTTGCAGGCCTTCGAAAGGATAGAGCTGATTATAAACGAGAGAATGACCTTTCGCTTTACGATTCAAACAGTGATTAAGTTTCCCATAATAAACAACACTAGCAACACTGCTAGGATCCAATGGATAAGCACTGTTACCAATTTGGTATTCTCCTGCAATCAATTCACAATCACAGCAAAGAAGAAAGTCTATTTTTAGATTATCATAACTAATACAAAAACAGTTCAAAGTTCAATTCTTTTGATAATAACCATGAAAAACATTCAACAGAAAAACTCTAAAATCTCTGCTGCATTCACTATGAATAATGAACTTGAAACTATCAAGAAACCAAATATGAAACAAGGGCAAGAAAGAGATTGAAGTTTTTTTTACCAGTAATCCAAGATATCCAAATCGAATCATGATTTGAAGAAAGGGAAACTGAAATTTGTTCAGGCCCAAACCCTACAACATTTCTCTGCACTCTTGGATCAGTATCAGGCAAATCTATAGCATTCCCTCTAAAACTTTTATCCAGAGGAACAGTAACAGGCTTAAATGGTCCATCAAGCGTTGTAGGGATGTTTCCAGAAGCTCCAAATAAGTTCAGCAGCAAAACCCACAAAGCAAAAACAACTCCAATCCTTACCTCCATACCCTTTTCACAATTTCACCTCCAATCCTAATTACATCATACATGCAGAGACAATGGAAGATAGAAAAAAAAAAAAAAAAAACCCAAGAAATCAAATATAACAGAAACACTCAAAAAGGTGGCGGAACAGAAAAGAATGAATCTTTTTTTTCAATCAAGAAACCATCTAAAGCAAAACCGGCAGCCCTTTTCACTAATTCCATGCAGAGACAAATGGAAGATAGAAAAAAAAAAAAAAAAAAAACCCAGGAAATGAAATAAAACAGAAAAACACTCAAAAAAAGGTGGTGGAACAAAAAAGAATGGATCTTTTTTCAATAAAGAAATCAGCTAAAGCAAAACGGCAGCATCAAAAAAAGGAATATGCTTTTGAAATATCCGTTTATAGAAAATTAGAAGCAAAGTTTTGTTCATATCTGAATCATTTCATTCTTCCTTCATCAGCGTTAATAAAGTAATTGTCACCTCAAGACTCAATTTTTATTATATTTTTTTTAAAGAAAAGGTGACAGACAAATATTGCAAATGAAGGAAACTTTTATATTTTCGGACAAAAAGAATTGAAGGATGATGAAGATGAAGAAGTGAGATTTATTAGATTGTACTAATTATACTGCTTGTGATGATCTCTATATTGTACAACAGACGGTTTTGTCAGTTGGCTTCTGCATTATGTAATAGGTACCTAGTACTATTGTCCCTATATCTATATATATATATATATAGTAGGTATCTAAATTTATATGGTGAAATTAGTATGCATTGTGTATATATAGAGTCACAAAATGAATCTATGTACTTACTTTAAATTTGAAATATTTTTTATTTGTTATCTATTTTTTTTAAATGTGTTATATATATACAAATCGATTATAACTATTACTTTTTTTTTTTTTTTTTTTTTTTTTGCTTAAACATCCGCTATCCGAACCCACACGGGCTGACTAATCCGGATTCGGCTTGGGGTGCGCTCGCAGAATCCAACTCTTACTCAAGGGTGAAGGCCTGACCCAGAGTTTTTTAACGTGGCGCTAACCACCTCGGGAGGATTCGAACCCTCCGCCCCGATGAGAAGCTTTAGGAGTCCGCTTACCAACTCTCTCTAAACTGCTAGATTACTATTACTCTCTTTTTAGCATGCATTCATGCATATAACTATTTAAAATTTGATCAAAATTTACCTTTGATAAAACTTCTTGATATCTAGTAGTCGCTCTAAACTATGACAAATTTATAATTGAGTCACATCAAATCTGTTTGGGAAGGAAACCTATCTAACATATATTTCTCCATATATAAAATTCAAACTCGAGACTTTACTCAAAGGAAACTAAAATATCCACATTCGGCTAGCAATGACTAATTCCCTTTACTATAGATGTTAGATGTAAATAGTTGCTACTCAATGTCTAGGGTTTGACAATTGTGTTTGAACGTCATGTAAGAGTCACACTATTCTTTCGAATATCGAGTCATAGTTGGACTCGCCAAACGCAACTCTAGCAAAATCTGGATCAATCAAATTAGCTTGGAATATCAAGTGATTTTTTTTAACCTTTTTTTAGTAATTTATATGTGTTCAATAACCACTTTGAGCCTCAACTAAATCGGATTTGAATAACATCGAACTCCTATTAGGGAAAAGCTCTCCATACACTTGTCTTTCTATAGCTTCAAACTTGAGACCTTACAAATAAGAACCAAATTCCTTACACTCGAACCAATATGTGTTGGTATATCAAGTGAATTAACATATAATTAACCCCAAAACGTAGGTGAGCTTAAGTGAGGCTGGGGTTCAAACCCCTACTCGTGTATGCAGTTATTTAAAATTTGAGGCCGGAGTTTCTTCCCGCAGAGGACCAACCCGACTCAAACAAGAATTAGTCTAGATATAAATTTAGCTTATAAATGTTCTTCTATAATTTGAGACCATTTAGGACACTCATGTGTAAACAAAAATTAACATATAATTGGAGAGGTCCAAATTAAGCCCAAGCTTCAATTTTTAGGCCCTTAGAAGAATAGGCCCAATTTTTATTTTATTTTATTTTATTTTTTTCTTATTTTGGAGGTAATTGGGTTTTCTTTTTCTGGGAAATTATTTTGTAGGCAGACGGTGCAATATTAGTGGACAAGACACGTATTATTACCATGTAAAAATAGTACTACTACTGTAAGAATTCAGAACATTAACAAAAACAAACGAAAAGGAAAGATTGGGAAGAAATTTTGTCATCCATTTTCTATTAACCAACGAAGTTGTGCCGTTATTCTTGCATTTTTTTTTTTTTTTTTTAATTCCTCTAATTAAACTAGATATTAGGTAAAGAAAAATTTCGAATTGGGGAAAAGAACGGCACGATTCTTGTTTGAATCAAGCAGCAGAGATCTGTTTCCAGAAAAGAGAGAAAAGAGCATCTGGGTAGGGTAGATCTCTTTTCTTGAATTGGTTCTGTTACATTTTCTGCTTGATCCAAATTAATAAATTTAGTGGGTTCAGGGAAAAAAGGAGAGGAAAGATGAATATATTTAGATTAGCTGGGGATATGACCCATTTGTTCAGTGTGCTGGTTTTGCTTCTCAAGATCCATACCATTAAATCTTGTGCCGGTATGTTTTTTCTTTTCAATCTTTGCATTTTTCGTGTTTATATGTTGTATTTTGGTTTGTGGATTTGTTTGATTCAGTGATTTTTATATAATATATAAATTATTTAATGAAGCTTTTGTTTTAGTACAATTTTTCTCGGGTTGTCTGAGAATGACATTGTTGAGGTGTTAGACAAATATTTTGAGGTAATTTTCATAGTTTTATGGAGCTGGGTTTTGTTTTTTTTGTTTATTGTTTGAACACAATCAAGGATTGCAGCTTTGGTGCGCTATGGAACAAGATCGTTTCTTTTTCCAATACTTGAGGTTTTTATTTTGGAATTCTTAGTCTTGTTTGGTTGCTAGTTACGAAATTTGCCAATTTTGATGCCAATGCATAGAATCTTGAGAAAAGTTAACTAGTGTTTCTTGAGTAAGTAGAAAATTCGTTTAAGCTAAAAGTAGCTACTGTGAGTGTAAAACCAGAATCAGTTGGTTTGAATTGATTCTTATGCAAATTTAGAGGTGAGTAAAAAATGGAAGAAGAAATAAGAAAAGAGATGGCTTGGTTTTGTTTAGTTATTTCGTACATTTCTTCCTGCTGCTTTCTAGTATTGATATATTCTTTTAGTTGGATCTTTATGTATCTTATCTGTAGCTTTTATGCTTTGGCTCTGAGTTGTAACATCTTCATGATTTACCTGCATCCCATTCTTATACTTGACTCTTATATTGAAAAATGTGAAACGTGATTACTGATTCTCTGAGTTTGGCCTCATTTTTCCTTAAGAAGGCTTGGGAAAAATGTTTGTTTTCCGTTACCTTTTTCTCGAATGTGGACATATACTTTTAAGTTTTAACCATGTAGTGTCAATTGAAATTTGTGCTTGGGAGTTAGAATATGCTTTTACTTCAGCTGATTTGCAATAGGTTTTGGTTAATTCAAGCCTGATGAAATCAATTCCCTGACATTTTGGACTCTATAATTACATGTTTTTCATCTCTATGACATTTCATTTATTGTTCTCTTTGCATCTTCATTACAGAATTTGGAATATGATTTTGAAATATCTAAAACTTGTGCCTTTGAATTGTTTTCTCTTACGTATCTCAATAGTTTGTGTTTTGTAAAATATGCAGGCGTTTCTTTGAAGACCCAAGAACTCTATGCTATTGTCTTTGCAACTCGCTACTTGGATATATTTACTGACTACATCTCACTTTATAACACTGTAATGAAAGTTATATTCTTGGGGAGTTCTTTCTCAATTGTCTGGTACATAAGGCATCATAAGGTTGTCCGGAGATCCTATGACAGAGACCAGGACACGTTTCGCCATTATTTCCTTGTGTTACCATGTTTGCTCTTGGCCCTGGTTATAAATGAGAAATTCACCTTTAAAGAGGTATCATTTTTCTTATCATTTTCTTCCTTCAATTTTTAAAAGTTGCTCTTGTTTTCCTACTTATCTTTTCTTTACTTTTAATGTCCTCTTACTGAAGATTTTTGCTCAATATTTTTCATCAGATAATGTGGACCTTTTCCATTTACTTAGAAGCTGTTGCCATCCTTCCTCAGCTGGTTTTGCTGCAGAGAACTCGTAATATTGACAACCTGACTGGCCAATATGTCTTTTTCTTGGGGTAATTAAAGTGTTTATTAGCCAATGAAATTAAGAATGTTCTCTTTGTCTATCTTCTGGGAATGAATCTTTTCAGAACATGTTTTCTGCTTCACAAACAACTTATATGATCACCAGTTACCTTGTTTTCGTGAGAGAAATCATTATCTGGTCTTGGAAGTTATGTTCTGCTTTATACTTAAACTTTGAGCTGAAATTATGCTTGTTTTGGTGCAGTGCATACCGATCTTTCTACATTTTGAACTGGATTTATCGATACTTCACTGAACCACACTATATTCACTGGATAAGTAATGATCTCTTCCCCACTCTGTAGCTTTAATTTATTATCATTTGGGGGAACTGGTTCAGTTCTCTTCTTACTGCACGAGCTTATAATGTTCCTGTTTCTCCTTTGTTTTTTGAACCCTTTTCAGCTTGGATTGCTGGTCTTGTGCAAACTTTGCTCTATGCTGATTTCTTCTACTATTACTTCCAAAGGTAAGTTTCTGCAGCATTCTTGAGCATTACTTTGATCATCTTCTTTTTTTATGGTTATTGATTAAAAAAATAACCTTTTTTTTTTTACTTGTTAACAGCTGGAAGAATAATGCAAAACTAGAATTACCAGCTTGAGCATCATCAAAGAGATAAGGCCAAGAAGTGGACTTGAATTGTTTCAGTTTTGACATGTCTCTCTCTCTATCTCTTTTGTAGGATTCTCCATAGACTTGCAGGATAGAAAGCTCTTCTTATTTTTGTTATTTTTCTTATGTAATCACATACATACATATATACTGTTACTGAATGCTTGCATGACAGACTGTGTCATGCATCTATATATCTACTTACCTTGCTGTACTGTAAAACACATTCTTTCTCCATTCACAACTTGGCAATCATCCTGAAATCAATTGGTCGTGTTGCTGGTTTTGATCTTTGTTTATTTACCAGAATTGAGGCTGACACTAATAACATGAATGTTATGTTCATACGTAAAAGCTTAGTAAGATTTTCTTACGAGTAAAACTTTGAAAGCGCTATTTGAATATCTTCAGCTGAATATTATCAAACCTTTGAGGTTGAATTTCCTCTTACAGCTTCAACCATTTTCGGACACAGAGATTGTTGATTACTCAATGCGACTTCTATAATTATGTTTCAGCTACTTTTACAAGTACCATCTTATCACCATCATAAAATAAAATCAAGAAAAGGTTTCTGTCAAGAAATTTGCTGAGATAGCTAAAGATTCGCAAGCCATTATGGGAACTTGTGAAGGGACTTCTTCTGTCACTTTTCCTACTTTTTGTGCTGTGTTACTGTTTTTAGGGGAAAAATTCAGTCTTGCTTTTGTCTGTAAAACTACAGAGTTTTGTTCTACAATGGAAATCTTTCTCAAAACTTGTGGTTGAATATTTCAATGGCAGAGAATCATTGATGGGCTTTCCAGTTTTCAACCAAAAAAAAAAAAAAAAAGAGTGAGAACAGCTAACCCTCTACTCTGGTTCCTGGTTCAGCTTTGGTTTGGAACCAAGAATCACCATGGAAATGAGCTTAGGATACTGACCACAGTTTTTGAAAATTTTAGAAACCCTTCAGGCTATTGATATAGTAAGCAATATGAAAATCCAAAAAGAAACAATATTTACCCCTGAATGGAAAATTCCTAGGGTTCATATTAGGAAGAATCAAGAATGAAAAGTGTTAATTGCAATTTTGACAACAAAGAAAACATCCCAAGGAAAAAATCCAAGATGACAACTAATTGGCACCAAAAGAAAGAATTCTGAACTAAAAATGGGAAGTTTCTTGAATTTGTTATTATTACAGAGTAAATTATTGATTATGTTTCATATATGTCTCAATATATTGGACCTAAAATTAAACAAGAAGAAACATAGATAGTTGATTTATATGTTTACTACAACAAGTATGAGAAGAGGACTTAATTTATTTTTAGTGATTTTGAGTTTTCAATTGTTTATGTAAGCAATTGAAATCCATGACTATGAAGCACCACCAAACTGTTTAGTCTTTGATTGCCCAGTAAATGATGTGATCTACAGCATACCAGAGTTTGAAATCAGAAGCTACAGAGATTCCAACTGGATAAGTTCATGCATATAATGATGCAGAACATGAAGGATACAACCGGTTTGTTCCTCAATCTTCATTCTTTTAATAGTAATATCTCAAGATAAATCTTGAATGAATATGATATGTTAAGTAAAACGTAGATGTTAACAGAAAAAGAACGATTATCAAATAGTTTGCACTGATATTTTGTTCTAAAGGGAAAAAGGAAAGAAAAACACTAACCAACAAGAACTCTTTCCTTGATATTTGCTAGGGTTCTTGATTATGCAAACAGGGCACAGAATAGAGCAGGTGTTAACATATCCCTAACTTGGCCAATTCTAGTAGATGTTGGTTTCTCAATCAATAGTTCTACTACCACGACGTACTTCTACCTCCCACAAGAGAATCAACCCGATCCACCATGGCCTGTTTATGAACCAGCAAGTGTAGTACTCTTGCCATTGTTCCAATATGCAGCTGTTAGAAGGTATCATCACTACAGTAATTTCAAGAACATCGAGAGAAATGTGCTTGCTTTGAGGAATGTTTTGAGAAGAACTCAATGGGAAGAAGCAGTGCACATCCCAGCTTTTACTTCTGCATCTTATAATGATCCCTTGGATGGTGTAGTTCTAAGTGAGGTCTTAATATGGTTTGGTGCCAAAAAGATTTGATGAAGTTGTTTTGACTTCTGTCTATGAATACCCTTTTCAATGATTATATCAAAACAACAATGTTACAGAACAAAAATCAAATCCTGTGTATTATCAATTTTTACATGGTTTTTACCTACTGTCTGTCAAGGATTTTCTCATAGTTTATGACAAATCTTTATAACCAATGCAGAGAATGTAGTAAAGCACAAGAATTGGCATGCTTTAAAAATGGAATTGAAGATACCTTAATGAGTATGAACACAAAAGAATGCTCTACTGATACATCCTGCAAATTCCAACCAACATTTTCGATTAGAATTTAGATTAATAACATCAAAAAACTTTGTCTGTTGGAAAACATATACCTGATCATCAATATTATCAAAACATATCAAGATATGCCTAGTAAAAGAAGATGAAGATGAAGAAAAAGAACAAGAAAAATGACAAGGAATTACTCAATGCTACAAACAATGGAGGGATATTCTTAATTTCTACGAAGACATCAAGTGCAATCCAACTATCAAGAACAAAAATTAATATAAGACAAATGGAAGGATAGATTAAGATATTGGATTTTCTAGTTACATTGAGGATCACACAAATAGAAAACCTTAACTTTCCAAAATTTAATGTTGCATAAAACATCAAATGCACATACTGATTAGTGATTATCTTGTTCATCTTAAATACTTTCCTAAAACATTAACTATATATCACTTAGCTAATAACGTATAATTTAGTTAAGTTAAGTTCGTGCTCCTCAGCCAGCATGGCCTTCCGTCATAGCATCAATTTGCTCCCCATCTTCCATATGAAGCTGCACAATAAGATCAAGAAATCAACTAGTAATGATGGGAAATAACATAATGACTGAAAACAAAGGCTGATTATCAGACTACTGAAAAAACCAGACATTTTTTGTGGGAATACATGTTTAAGGATCAGATGTCAGATTTTTATCCAACATTATGCAGGAGAGACTAATAAGTCAGTTAGAAATATTAACCTCAGCAGGGGTTCTCCTCACAGGAAGTTTTGAGTTATTGTATATAAATCTCATGGACTGATAATCCAACTTTTTGTTCTCACAATACTTCATCAAGAGTTTCTTTAACTGCAAGTTGCGTTTGATGGCGAACTCGGCTCGATAACCATCCTATATTGCAAGAGAAGAAGTATATGTTAGAGATCAAAATACAAGCACGAGCAATAACAAAAATAGGATATACAGACATATATAGATTCAGTCGAAAGACCTATATCCACTGTCACAAGAGTTACTGACAATTATAAGACTCATATACTGACAGGAAATAATGCCTTCTCTAAGAAATGGAGCAAAAACAATGAAGAAAGTTGAGATTTTTCTTGCAAAGAAAGTTGTTCAAAATTTCTAATGTCCAAATAAACTTCATTTTTAACTTCTTAAAAAAAAAAAAAGCTGCAGTATCCCCAAGATTATCAACAATGAGAAATTTTCATCTGGCAAGAGTAGGGATTTTTTAGATGGAAATCAAATTTTGAAAAGTCTCTCAAGAAGATCAGTTAAGATGCATGCATACATACATACATACATATATATAGAGAGAGAGATAACAACATAACAGAAAACCTGTACATTGAAACTGAAGGGAAAATAAAAAATGGAAAAAGAAATATGCATATATATATATATATTATAGATGATCCGAAACTGGAAATGAAGAAAACATCAAAAAAGACTTAAACAGGAACACAAACAAAACAAAGAAAACATAAGAGAAACAAAATAAAATCAAGAAGACAAAACAGAAAAAGGAAAACCCAGAAACTGAGAATCAAAAAAAAAAAAAAAAAAACTACAAAGAAACGGAAGAACACTAACTAACCTGACCCTGAATAAAGATCCTGATTTTATCATCTTCTTTGTACACCAAAGGTCTCTTCTTGCTTGGTCCACTTCCAACCATTTTAGTTGCCTTGTTTAGCTCAAATGCTGTCTGAAAACACAGAGAGAGAGAGAGAGAAAGAAAGACAGAACGAAAGAGAGAAGTGATTGTGAGTGTGATCAGAGACTGGAGAAGTAAGTAGCAGGTGATGGAGTGTGGTTTCAGCTCTATTCTTTTGGTCAGGGATAGAATTGTCCAAATGTTAATATATATATATATATATATATATATAGTAAAATTGTTATGTCTAATAAATAAATAATTTTGGATAAATCAAAATAAATAGAAATTAAGGATCCGTGTAGAATGTGACTTTTGGACAAATTATAATAAATAGAAATTGAAGGGTCCATATAATTCATCAAGTGTATAGTAATAAAGTTTATTATGTTTTATGGGGGGTAAAAAAAGCATATTTGCCTGCACATTGAAAATGAGACATCTTTAAAATTTTACATAGCAAAAAAAGATTACATCTTTCAACACATAAACTTCCGATCTTTGAAAAGTCTTTTACATGATAGATCTTGAATTTGACTCACGTTAAGAATGACTTTATATTACATTTTCAGCCAAGTATTGTAGTCTTGAAAATCTCTTCTTATAAATCCATAGTGTGTTACCCAACAAAATAAGGTATGACTTTTGATTTTCATTCTTTCTGTTAAGACATCATTGTATTCCTCTAAACTAACAATTCATATGTAGGAAGGTGCTCCTGAAAACTTGGCACCTGTTTTAAGAATACATGTGATCCATTTACAACAACAAAAAGGACAAAAAAGAACAAAGAAATTCATGAACATAAGCCTCATCATCATCATCATGATTATCTATCTATATACTCCGGAGAAAGAATGGTTTTTAGAAGCTCCTTCAGATTGGCCAAAACATGTCTTGGCCCTAGACTGTTGACACCAATATAATTCAGTAGCTGCTCTAAGTCCTACACAGAAAAAGAAAAAGGTAGGAGATGATTATTAATACATATATATGTATATATATTTGAGGTGATTTCTACAATGGCAATGTAAACAATTAGAAAAAAAGAAGTCATCTGCATAATGTGAGTAACCTTATTGAGTAAGAATACACCATATGCTGCTCTTGTTGAGTCTTGCCCTTCCAAAAAAAGAGGAAACTCTATTGGTTTTCCGCTTGTTGAAGCTAATGAATCTGACACTGAATCAGAAGACACAGGCTCAATGGAAGGCGCATAATCACGAATATATGATCGTGAACATCCAAATCGCAAAGGGTAACGTAAAGGAACTTGCAAATAGGAAGCAATAAGTGAGACAGCCTGCAAATTTTTACCAGCAATGGGAAACAAAATTAGACCAAGGGATTGTGTACTAAAATGTTTAGTCCTAATGAACAAAAGAATAACAATAACTTCTTTGGCAAGCGAATAGTATAAAGCAAAAACTTCATTAGCCAGATTGTCAAAAATGCATAAGTTACCATCAACCATAGCTTAAATATACAGTTATACCTACTTAAAGGATGATTCTAGTAAAAAGAACAGAAAATTAAACAAGGAACAAAAAGTAACATGCCAAATGAGAAGGAGAAACAAATTAGGAGTTTTATGTTAATTGAAGAGAAGAACACACATGTGCCACATATCCCAGGGCTGTTGCAGATCGTTGAACTTCCTTCTTATCAGTGAAAAAACTCATCTTTGTAAAAGGGGTCATAGTGAGATGCAGACCTGCAATTGTCAAGGATCCTTGATCAAGAGGTTTTGATCCAGCAACACCTAGAAAAGTAGCGAACTATGATCAATCATCATAGTAAACACATCATCTACACATGGTTGATAATTTCCAAATTACCATTCTAAAAACTTAAGGTGCTATATTTTTTGTGGGCCAAAAACAAAATGCTCAATAACAGGCACAACGCGTGCACAATAACCAACAAATATAGTTTAAACATATGACTTTTTGCTTTGATACCATGTTTAGAGAAGGATTGCATTTATAAACTTGACAATGTATAATACAATAGCCATATTGTGTGGCTTTACTAGGAAAGTGTAGAATGGGTAAGGTCTCTCTCAATAGAGTTTCCATGCATGTCCCAATTCAAGTATCTAGGTATGGGAGAACACAGAAGATCACATGAAAATTTTCCATTGCCAAGAAAACTGATGGAAAATTTTACACACGATTCTTTTTGTTTTTTGTTGTTTTTGTTTTCATTTTTCAGTAGAAGAAAAAATCATAAAAGAAAATGATACAAATTCTACATTCATCAAATTCCTATCTTGTCTAATATACAGAAAAGAATTGGGCACAAAAGAAAATGATTTTGAGGGCCTATGAAGCAAGAGAAAACTTCTGATCCCTAGAAAGAATCATACAAGAATCTTATGTTAGCTCAAGGTGCTACCTATATGAAATGCTCTTTTCTATCTTTTGTTTAATGTAAAAGAATAGACAAAGTATTTTGTTCATAAAGACATTAACAATCATGTGATATATATTACAAGAATAGTCCCTTTTGGTCATCAACTTGGTACTTTGAAATTTTTGGATCTTATATTATCCTTATTTTCTCTTCATAGTGGAAAGAAAATTCACTTCATCGTGTTATGCAACCTCAATGGCATATCATGATTTTGCAGCCTTAAATCTATAAAGAGGCAGATTTCTTCCTATCTTTATATAGCGTAATCACATAAGAAAATGGAATTTTAGGTTTACAAAAAAAAAAAAAAAATGGAATTTTAGGTTAGGATTTTGCATTATTTAACTCCTACAGCAGAATATAAATCTTAGCTTCCCAGAATACCACAAGAAACATTTTAAGTGGTCTTGCCTGATTTAATACTGGTGGTAAATGATTCAAGCTCTTGCTCTTGTGAACGCCCAGCTACAACCTTCACAGGATATAGCAACGAAACTTGGGAAACCATGTATTGCTGCCTCAGTCCCAGCAACCTTTGGGACAACTTGAGATGAAGATAACCCCTTTCTCCAGCAAGGGAACGATTAGCCTCCTGCAACCATAGTAATATATGAATTCAAAGGCTTTTTCCCTTTTATTGTTTCTTATCAACCACTAACATCTCCAATAGTCTTTCCTTTCTCACATCTCATTCTCACATTATATACAAGTCACCAGTGAGAATTGTCCAAAAAATAAATATGCCTTCCAGCAAGACCATCGTGACTCATGCAGGTGCAAGGCCAGCCTCAAGTTGCAGTAGTTTTAAAAACTTAGCATCATTTAGGTTGTTAGAATTATATAGTTTATGAGTTCTTGAAAAACTATAAATGAAGTGGAACACGGAAATAACTTTAAATAAAGACATCCTTAAGGTTTCTTCATCTCAACAACTAAAATTATTGAATTCATAGAAAGCTATGAAAACTCAAATTGGAAATTCAGTAAATAATTTCACAAGTTGAAGCAAGTAAAATTAAAGAACTAGTAATACATGCATGAATTTCTAAAAATATGCCATGATTACCTGCAAGCGCTTGTTGGCTGCAGATAGAGAAGTCCCAGAAACTAATAGTGATCTAATCTCAGTAGTGAGTTGTTCTTCTTGTTTCTTAACCTTCTCTCCCACGACTTTTGAATGCATTGACATGTTCCCCATCACCAATTTTCGAGATTCCAATTTCTCGCGCATCTCATCAAGCTTATTTGACCGACTTAATGATTCACCTTGTAACTGATCACCATATATTCCAACATAAACTCAAGCATTTTGCAGCAGCAATAAATGGACAAAAAGTTAAATAAATAAGAGAAATGACCCCTTTTCATTTTCTGCATTCTTAACAACAGTAACAACAACATTTAAAGAAAAAACACTA
Organism: Cynanchum wilfordii; assembly: GCA_025388415.1. NCBI lineage: Eukaryota > Viridiplantae > Streptophyta > Magnoliopsida > Gentianales > Apocynaceae > Cynanchum > Cynanchum wilfordii. The sequence continues at coordinate 1,788,016 of JAHSUH010003114.1, read as the reverse complement.
AGACTGCATATTTTTGACTTTCAACCAATCCAAACAGAAGCCATGAAACAAGTCCCTTTTTGGTTTTTTCTTTACCCCTCTTTTCTTTCAGTATTCTCTCCTATTACTCCAGAATATCAATTCCAAAAGAATACCCCAAAGAAGCGTTTATAGGTGACTCCATAGCAATTGACAACCTTAACTTCCAGAAGAAAAAATCCTTGGCCCATTTACATACAGTCACTACCAAAATCATAAGAAAGGAATTTTTAAAGAAAAAAGAAAATTACCTGTATGAGGGACTTAAGTTTCTCTTGAAGTTGAAGTTTTTTCTGCTTAGCTTCCTCCAAAGCAGAGGTGAGGCTACACAAACGCGCTAATTCTTGTTCGTAATCTTCCCATTGTATAACTTTCGCATTTTCAAAACTATAATCACTAACTCCAATCCCTTTGTCTTCTTCCCTTATTGAATTGGGCTTTTTCTTCTTCGAATCCATTCAATTTCAGAAACAGTATTGAAAGAAATAGTCAATCTTGATTCGATTATCAGGCGATTCGAGAAGGGATTCTGATGAAACTGGGTTTCTTGATTCTTCAACACCATAGCTGAGAAACTTCTTTTGGGCGGAAAATTAGGGTTTTGATTGCATCAATTCTTTGTGAAATTGTAGTAAAATTTTCATTGTTTGCTAGAAAAATTTCAAAAATGGGTTTTTTTGATAATAATAAAGATTATTTGGAAGAGGAAAGTGGGAAAAGTAGGTAAAGAATAGGGAAGAATGACAAGTGGAGATCTTCTCGTTTGTTCTTTTTCACACCTCTGTTTTCTTTCCTTTTCCTTTGTTCTTTCTCATTGGATTTGAATCATTTTGGTCCTAAAAAAATCAAAAGATACATATACATATATATATATATATATATTTATTTATTTATTTAACAAAAAATATTACATGAATTTATATATTTTTTTGTTGTAACTTATATTTAACATCATCATAAGTTTGCTTAAGAGATCTATTAAGGCCTGTTACCACATCAAGATTGAGACTAAGCTCTCTTTCCACATCGAGACTAAACTTTGCTCACCATCACTATTCAATATCGTTGAACTATTTATAATACTATATCAACCCAAAGATTAAAGAAAAGAGTGATATTTAACAAACCAACAAAAGTACTTATATATATAAAGTATATCATAAATGATCAAACAGAAAACAAAGGTACCACCGGCGGTCCAAGACCCAATTCTGGGAGAAGCCACCAGAAGACAACGACAAAAAGTTTTGATAAACAACATAAGAACCTAAAAGACTAGAAAAACCAGATATAAGAAAATCATAACAAAAATATTGTTTGAAATAGTTATGGGGGCAAATCCCAAGCCAATCCTCCATTCACTTGCCAGACTTCTTGACTGCGGCCTTTGTGACCTTAGCACCAGTTGGATCCTTCTTATCAACACTCTTGATGACACCAACAGCAACTGTTTGGCGCATGTCCCTAACAGCAAACCTTCCAAGTGGTGGATACTCAGAGAAAGTCTCGACAACCATTGGTTTGGTGGGAATCATCTTGACAAAACCAGCATCACCATTCTTCAAAAATTTGGGTTCCTTCTCCAGCTCCTTTCCTGATCGTCTGTCAATCTTGGTCAAAATCTCAGCAAACTTGACAGCAATGTGGGAAGTGTGGCAGTCGAGAACAGGAGCATAACCATTTCCGATTTGACCAGGGTGGTTCATGATGATGACCTGAGATGTGAAATTTGCAGCTCCTTTAGCTGGATCTTCCTTCGAGTTGGATGCAACATAGCCACGCTTCAGATCCTTGACAGCTACATTCTTGACATTGAATCCAACATTGTCACCAGGAAGAGCTTCCGGGAGGGACTCGTGGTGCATCTCAACAGACTTAACTTCAGTTGTAAGCCCAGAGGGTCCAAAGGTGACAACCATTCCAGGTTTGAGGACACCAGTCTCAACCCTTCCTACTGGAACAGTACCAATTCCGCCAATCTTGTAGACATCCTGGAGTGGGAGACGAAGAGGCTTGTCTGTTGGCCTCTTGGGCTCATTGATCAGGTCAAGAGCCTCAAGAAGGGTTGGACCCTTGTACCAATCCAGGTTTGTTGACCTTTCAATCATGTTATCACCCTCAAAACCAGAGATGGGAACAAAAGGAATCTTGTCAGGATTGTATCCAACCTTCTTAAGGTAAGATGAAACCTCCTTTATGATTTCATCATATCTTGACTTAGAGTATTTGGGAGTAGTAGCATCCATCTGCACACAGGCAAAAATATCATGATGTTCAAAATTTTTATCCACGATCATAAATTTCAATGATGCACAAATGACCAAAGATCAGTTATTTTTAAAAAATGAAAAAATTTTCACGAAGCTTCACAAAAGAAGCTCTGTTAAATGACATCGGATATCATTGGGACTGACGGGATTTGAACCCGCAGCTGCCACCGACTGGTGGTGTTCTAAACAATTGAACTACAATCCCAACGAGGTTTAAAAGATTATCATGTGAGATGGTAACCTTCTCAATCTTCCAAGAAACCTCCAAATACCACCGAGAGGAAAAATCTTGGATACATTAGATTAAGAATTCTTACCACCACATGGATGTTAAATGTAGGAAGAACAAAGACCAATATAATGAAGCATATAAATGAGCCAAACAAACCGATAAACAATAATGCCAACCTTGTTGCAGCAGCAAATCATTTGCTTGACCCCAAGTGTGAAAGCAAGGAGGGCATGCTCACGGGTCTGACCATCCTTGGAAATACCAGCTTCAAAACCACCAGTGGTCGAATCAATAATCAGCACGGCACAGTCAGCCTGGGAAGTTCCAGTGATCATGTTCTTGATAAAATCACGATGCCCAGGAGCATCAATCACAGTGCAGTAGTACTTTGTAGTCTCAAACTTCCACAAAGCAATATCAATGGTAATACCACGTTCCCTCTCAGCCTTGAGTTTATCAAGAACCCAAGCATACTTGAAAGACCTCTTGTTCATCTCAGCAGCTTCTTTCTCAAACCTCTCAATTACACGCTTGTCAATACCTCCAAGCTTGTAAATGAGATGACCAGTGGTGGTTGATTTGCCAGAGTCGACATGGCCAATAACCACAATGTTGATGTGAACCTTTTCCTTACCCATTCTCAAATTTCAAGAATTGAACTGCAAAGCAAAACTAGGAAGGTTTAATAGAAAAGAAAGAAGAAAATTATATATCATAGAAGAATTTCTAACAAGTAGAAATTTAAAAACAGAAAAGGAATCTAGATAGTTTATACAATTCAAATGACTTCCTTGGCAGAGAACCAATCCATCTGAAAAAATCTATTTGATCACAAACAAAATTAAACAGATTATTACTTCAAGATATCTCAATTCCAGCCAACACAAATCAACAAATATGGGAAAAAGTGTCCAACTGGCTTAGAGATCGACGTGTAAAATTAACAAACCAGAAAAGCACGATCACCGGCCAAATAATATGCCTTCCGAATTAAATCATAAATCAAAAATACAATTTCTAAACCCCATAAGAATCACCCAACAAAGGAATCAAAGAAAAACATCAACGTACAATCGTTTCAAATCTAAAACAATAGCAAATTACAAACCTTTAAATATACCAACTAGACTTTTCAATCTGAATTCAATTTAGAAAGCACGTAATCAATCAACCGGAAGGAAAAGAACCGAAACAAAAGAAAACTATCTGATTCCGAAACATGATAATCATCAAAAGCATAGCAACAGCAATATGAATCGGAAACCGATCAAACTCTGATGATATCCAAGAACATACCTTGGAGTTGCTTGAGTGTCTAGCTTGACAGAAAGATCGTGGCCGTTCGACTGTGTACTCTGAGCAGTGCCTCGAGAAAATTAGAAAAATTTGCCTGCGAACTTATTTATAGCCGAGGAATTGACCCAAACCCTATTAGGGTTTAAATTAATTTTTGAAATAAGTAAAAAAAGAAAAAAAGAAAAAAAAGGAGATTAAAGTGAAAAAGCTGTAAAGGATAATTACAGCCGTAACTTATTGAAGTTTTACCGCTTTTACTCGCCCAATTATAAACCTTTCTGTTTTCCTCTTTCTCTTCGTCTCCCGTTCGATCTCAGAGTTAAATTCAATAGAAAACAGAAGAAATTCAATCGAAGATTTCCATGGAGGGCGTGTCGTTGAAGTGCGGGGACTGTGGAACCCTCATGAAATCGGTTGAAGAAGCTCAAGAACACGCAGAGCTAACCAAACACACTAACTTCACCGAGTCTACAGAACCTGTTTTTAATCTCGTCTGCACTACTTGTGGCAAGCCTTGCCGTTCCAAAACTGTAATTTCGATGCCCTTTAGTCCGCCTTTTTCATACATTTTGTGGGTTTGTTAGTTCTTGATCTTTTTCTTTAGCATCGGGGTATGATTAGGTGGGATTTTATTGATTTTTACTGTTGTATAATTGGTCTGGGTTTCTTGAAGTTTTAGGTTGCTTTGGTAATAGTGATTTCAGGAGTTTACTGAGAAATTGTATGATTATCTGTAGTAATTAATCTTTTGGATTTCTGTAAGAAGGGCAATTGTTTTAATCTCATCTATATGTGTGCTTGTGATTCTTTGGTAGGATTATAATTTTTCGTTTGGAGTGGGATCCATGAACTTTGGATCAAAGGAACTATCTGATCTATTGAAATTGCAATGCAATGTTATTTCAGATTATGATGTGATGGTAATAACTTAAAGAGGTTTCATGTACAAAAAGAGAGAAACAAAGAAAAAAAAAAAAAATGTGGGAAGTTTCTTCTTCTGATCAGAAATTTAGGTAGAGTTCCATTACAGTGTTCTACGAGGCTTTAGGGTGCTTTTGTAGTTTTAGCTTTCAAGGCGTTATATGTTGTCTTTGGTGCAGAAGAATGTTTAAGGGGTTGCCTGAGGAAGATCTTATGCTTCTAACATTGTTTTTTTTCATGGAAAAATGGTCGCAAAATGGAAATTCCTTTGACATTTACTTCTAGAAAAGTACTTGTAGCATGTTGATACCTGTAGCTGTATATAAGCATGATCTAAGTCATCATGTTTTCAAGTTTATTAGTTGGTTCTTGTATCTTATATCTTTACTCTTTTGATGCTCTATACAGGAGAGTGATTTACATACCAAAAGAACTGGACACAATGAATTTGTGGATAAGACATCAGAGACCGTAAAGCCAATAAGTTTAGAGGCTCCAAAACCTGATGATGACAAACCAATGGAGGAGGCTGATAGTAGCAATAATTGCTCTGAAGGTGTTAATTTCTTTATGTTCATATTTTATATAATTGAGTTAATAATAAGGGAGCAGTATTTCCTATAAATATGAACAACAATAAATACGGTTTATTTATTTATTTTGAATTTTTTGTTAGCATACTGCAATGATTGATCCTTTGATACTGTTTATTTATTTAATTTTTGAATTTCCAGAGATGGTTGTTCCTGAAGTTAACCAAAAATTGCTGGAAGAACTTGAAACATTTGGATTTCCTAAAGCGAAGGCTACCCGGGCACTGTATTATTCTGGTAAGGTCTTCTCACTGTAGGAACATGATTCCATAATTTTAAATGCTTTATATGTCAACTGGATATTCAATCTAGTTCTGTTATTTGCTTCTTACTGAAAATTTTGCAATTTCTTGTAGGAAATGCTAGTATTGAGGCTGCTGCAAATTGGGCTGTTGAACATGAGAATGATCCTGACATTGATGAACTACCAAAGGTATGAACTTGTTTCACTTCCCTTGTTGGTATTGTGATTTTTTTATGTATACATGTGTGATTAAACATGTGTACACTTGCATCTATTTATTGACATGCATAACAAATGGATCCTTCTAATTTGAATGTCTTCTTGCACCACATTTTATATATGAAAACTTTTAAAAGCATAAAACTTGAAGGAAAGTATTTGAGCAGAAATATTTGCATTTATTTTAAAGATACAACTCATGCATGATGTCTCTCTAAAAACTGTTTGCTAGATAATGAATACTTTCTGTTGCTACTAAAGGTTTTTGTTGTTTCTCGTGAGGTGGAAGGGATGTTGAACATTATTCTTTCTTCTTCACTTTTTATTTGGGTTTCTTGCTTTTCAAATTATCTCATCCAGGCTTTATTTTGATTCTTTAAAATGCTTTATTCAATGAAATACAACATATTGAGAAAAATAGACATGCTATGTAGTTGTTATAGTATTTGGACTTGAAGTGTCCATTAATTTCTAATTTATGGCAAAAGGTATCTGATTTAAATTTTTTCTCTTCCCCAATAATGTCATAGGTTCCTGCCAATGCCAAGAAACCTGAGGCTCCAAAGCCATCCCTCACCCCTGAAGAAATAAAGATGAAAACACAAGAATTAAGGTATTAGAACTTCTATTTTTTTGAATATATAAGTGGTGCATGGTCTAGGGCATTTCCGAAACAAGAAATAGAAACATGTTTGAAGTAAGCCCTTGGCTTATATTGCTTTAGTTATTCGAATTCATGTCCTTTTGGGAATATACTCCCACTTGAAAGTGGACATTTAACTAGTTGTAGCCCTGATTCTCTAATTTGTTGAAATAGTTGAACTAGGTCGAATTCCAAGGGAAAGTAAAAAGGGGTTTGAATTGAGGAACTTAAACTAAAATTAAATTAGAAATAAATAAAAGGTAGAATATGTAAATTATAAAATATGATTTTACCAAATTTTCCAATCAAAAGGTGTTAATTTCATCAAATCGCAATTTTGATTATATGTTTATAAGATTAATTTCTTAATTCAAGAATTTAGTCTATTTATTTGAAAAGGTTGTAACAAGTAAATTTTTCTAATACAATTAATTCAAATAAAGTCTTAAAATCAAATTTTATTATTAATTAACTAGGCACGATAACATTCTATATCAATTAAATAATAGCATTAAGAATCATAAGAATAATTAAACCAAAATCAGTATGTCTAAACAAAAATCAATTAATTGAGATAGATTTCTGTTTAAATCTGAAGCCTTACAGAATTGCAATTGGAGTTGAATCACCTTTGGATTAGAAAATCAAACTTTGCCTTTTTGGAATTAAAAGAAAGAGATTTTGTTTTAGAGAATAATTTAGTTTTGAGAACTCTCGAAAATTTCTTTAATATTCATTGGTTCAAATTCTGACTTTTTATTCAAAAGATTTCTTTATAATCATTGGTTATTAAAAATACGTTTTTAAGCTGAATTCTGATCAATCAATGATTATTGATTTTTCACCACTAGCATCACTATATGTTTTTTTACCGTATCTTGTGTTGTTTTCTTCATCTATTCCTCCATATTGTTCTATGTACTTAAGCCCAAAGATATGTATTTTGATTTCTTTCAGGGAACGTGCTCGAAAGAAGAAAGAAGAGGAAGAGAAACAAAAGGAAAGAGAAAGAGAAAAGGTCCTTATCGTATCTTATTTGTTTACTTTCTTGTTTTTTATCTTTCTTTTCTAGCAATGAGCTAATCTCCTGGAATCAATTTTACAAATGGGACTTTGTTTTCTGGTATTTTTATTTGATTTCCTTTTTCCTCTTTTTCTAATTAAGTAGAGTATACCTTTTCTCCAGAACAAATGTGTCATATAGTCGGCCTATTCTACCTTTACTATTGTGTTTTGTAGTGGATATTTTTGCAACTTGAGTTCATTTTTCAGGAAAGGGTACGGATAGGCAGAGAACTTCTAGAAGCAAAGAGAATAGAGGAAGAAAATGAAAGAAAACGGTTTTCCTGCTCTCTATCTTTGTGCTTCTTTGTATTTTATGTCTAGTTAGCTTGATCATAATGATGGAATATTTTGCTTTATCTGACAGCATCATGGCTTTGCGGAAGGCAGAGAAAGAGGAGGAAAAAAGAGCTAGGGAAAAGATTCGTCAAAAATTGGAAGAAGACAAGGTTTGGTGTCCACTACTCACAGCTTTAGTTTGCATTAATCAGATTATTAAAGAGTACCTATATGAATCTGCTAAAATCTAATGGAATGTGCAGTTGGTTCTATTTGAAGTCGCCAAGATTTACACAATATATAGATAATTTTTTCCAATCTCATGTTAATGTTATTTGGAAAATATATGTGTATATATATTAATTAGTTGGTTGGACCTCAAGTAGAAAACCTTGTTTTCTGAGTCAAAAAGTAAACTTTTTAACAGAAGATATGCAGTGATGTATCCGGAAAAAACATTGTGACGTCACCTAGCTTGCTTAAACTTCTGATTTGGGATTGCTAAGTTTTTCTTTCCTGTGTCTTGATAGGCAGAAAGAAGGCGGAAGCTTGGTTTGCCTCCAGAAGATCCCACTACAGCAAAACCTCCTGCTCCAGTTGTGGAGGAAAAAAAGGTTTGACTTGTCTGATTCCTACCTTAATTGCATACTAATTTGAAAATCGTCAAAGCTTCACCTTGCTGAAAACGTGAATTCATGTTGCAGAGCTCATTACCTATAAGGCCTGCCACAAAGGCGGAACAGATGAGAGAGTGTCTACGATCACTCAAACAGAACAATATGGTAATATTTGCTTCATGTCACTGATTTTTGCTCCTTGTCAGTTACCCTTTCATAGGCTCACGTGCTTGGTGATGTGAAAGTCTCTTGGTACCTCCTGCCATGCTCTAGCAGCTTTCAGTTGTATTTTGCCCTTTCTTGAGGAATATGTTAAACCTGCTGAATTTTTTTTGGGGATAGAAAACATTTGAATTTCTGTTTAGTTGATTAAGTTTGTTTGACATATCAGGCATGATTTTTCGACCCTTGTGATCCTAGGAAAGGGGACAGGAGAAATACAAGAAACAAAAGTCACTATAATTAGGATGGTTGAGTATTATATGCTCTTCCCAAGCGTGCTCAATGGTTAAGCATGAAAATGTAGATTTATGTTGCGAGGTTCATCAAACTTCTTTTACCATGCTATGTGCCTTTCTTCCGAAGGAATTTGTGGACATTTCCTTGTCTTTCTTTGCTGTTTATCTGTTGGAAACCTTAGATAATTTTCGTGCTTTTGGCTTATTTGTCCATCTATTTTTTACCAGGGTGATGATGCCAAAGTGAAGACTGCTTTTAACACTCTTTTAACCTATGCAAAGAATGTTGCAACTAAACCTGATGAGGAGAAATTTCGTAAAATTCGTCTCTCTAATGCAGCTTTTCAGGTGGGTTGTTTTACTAGAAATCTGTCTGGGAGATTTTTCTGGCTATATAACTAGAAGAACTAACAAATTCCTGTCACTTTATTATTGACACACTTTCACTTGCTGCTTGTTATTTGTTTTTTATCATTCAGGAGAGAGTTGGAAAACTGAAAGAAGGTATTCAATTTCTTGAGCTTTGTGGATTTGAGAAAAAAATTGAAGGTGGGGAGGAGTTCTTGTTTCTTCCCAGAGAAAAACTTGATGTTCAAGTGCTTCATACAGCTGGAAATGAGTTGACCAATGCTATTGCAAATCCATTCTTTGGTGTTCTTTAATTTAGAAAACTGTCAAACTTTTGACCCATTTTAGATTTTGTTCTTTATCACTACACCCCAACCATTTTGGATTTGGTTATTATACATACAAAGAGATCAGTACCTTTTTACACTACTTTTTTCAGATGTTTATAACTTTACAAAAATCTTGATTTGATCTCTCAAGAACTTCTTTTTATTGCTTATAAAAATGCAGAGAGAAGAAGATTATTTGTAACTGATGTTCTTTTCTGCAATATCTCATGGAGAAGAAAAGAAGGGAAAAAACCTTAAAATATTCTCTTACGATCGACCTTAAATTTTTACTAATTGTAAGAATTTGAAAAGTACAAAAATAGTACTTTAAAACAATTTTGTTACACAGAAAAAAACTAAAAAAAAAAATGTTAATAATAATTGTTGTAGGGGTAAATTAGTAAATGTGGAAAGCTGACGAAAGGGTTTTAGAGGCCCAAAACCCAGAAGAAGAAGAAGAAAAAACCAGTATCTCCCTCTCCTTTTCCACTGAGCTTACCGACGGACGGCGAGTTTCTTTCAGACGGTTTTCTGACGCACCGGTTTAGGTAGGACGATTTGGGTGGTTTCCAACGTTCAGATGTTGAGAAGGAGAATAACCCTTGCCAGCTTTCATTCACTCAGAACCCTGCCAAAGGTATGCAGATCATCAAACTCTACAAATAAATTAAATTTTTTAAGAAATCTTAGTACTGCTAGTGAAAGATTGGATTTTGATTACTCCAGTGGATTAAATAGTGGGAATCATAACCCTAATGGGGACTATGGGCAATCTCAGAATAGTAGAGGAAATAATAATGGGCAGTTTCGATGGAATTCCGATAGAGGTGGTGGCTATGGTGAAAGAAGGGTTCAACAGCAGCCAAATTATGTTGTGGCTCATGGGAACGGAAAGCAACAGGGCCCAGCTGGGAAAGATAGTTTCTTGGAGGATGATAAATTCGTTAGCAACTTCAGGAAGGGGATTCAGCAAGATGTGGATTTGACATCTGGGTATATCCGTAATGGCAGTAGAGGCGACTTTTCTGGAAATAAGCCAAATTTTGGCAGTGGAAGTTCAGAGAATTTGGTAAGGAATTTGAACGGGTTTCAGGGTAGGCAAAATCAAGATTTCTCTAGGAGAAACTTCGAGAATTTTGAGGAGAAATCAAATGGATTTCATCAAATTTCAGATGTAAAAAGGGACAATTATACAAATTTTCATACTGGAGAGCGCCATAGGGGCGAGTTTCAACAAGGACAAGGTACTCAAAGTACAAATTATGGCTGGGGGAGCAATGGAAGTATGCAGAGACATTCCAGTATTGATGTCCAGAATCCAAAGCCTTGGCAGCAGCAGCAAAGTGGGAAAAATCCATCTGGGTTTAATACTTTAGGTGCAGTCAAGGCTCAACCATATTTGAATGGGAGCTTTGTACAAGGTGCAATGGAGTCAACAGGTGGTTATTCTGGTGCAAACAGTGCAGGTCAACTTCAAAATTTCCAGCAGCAGCCACAATTTAACTATAATGAGAGCAATGATAGAATGAATCATAAAAGCCATAATGTTGGAAATTATGCTGCAAGAAACACTGGAAATTTTCAGCAAACGCAACATCACTATAATGAGATGAATGTTGGGATGCATCAGCAAGTCACCAATGGTATTAATAATCAGAGTGGTGAAGCAACTGAAGAAGATGGTGATAATGTCCAATTAACTGGCACCCTCGAGGAGCTTGATCTTTTCCTGAAAGAGGGGAAGCTCAATCTAGTGTTGCAAACACTAGATTTGTTAGAGAAACAGAGAATCCCTGTTGATTTGCCCAGGTACTTATCCTTGATGAAGGTATGTGGGGAAGATAGAGCTCTAGAAGAAGCTAAATCTATACATAAACATCTCATGAAATCAGTTACTAATCTTGAAGTCAGTACTTATAATAAGATTTTTGATATGTATCTTGAATGTGGCTCTATAGGAGATGCTTTTAGTGTATTTGATAACATGGGACAACGACGAAACCTTACTTCTTGGGACATAATGATTACTGGGCTTGTTAAGAATGATCATGCAGAAGCTGCTATAGATTTATTTACAGAATTCAAAGAATCAGGTCTAAAACCTGATGGTGAAATATATCTTGGAATCTTTTCTGCATGTAGTGCTTTATTCGATCCATGTGAGGGCATGCTGCACTTTGAATCAATGGTTAATGATCACGACATTGTTCCATCCATGAAGCACTATGCTAGCATGGTGGAGATGCTCGGAAATGCAGGACATCTAGATGAAGCTCTCGAGTTCATTGAAAAGATGCCTGTGGAACCAGGTGTTGAAGTCTGGGAAATGTTAATGAATCTCTTTCGAGTTCATGGTGACTTGAATCTTGGTAATCGCTGTGCTGAGCTCGTTGAACTTCTGGATCCATCTCGACTGAATGAACAATCAAGATCAGGTTTAATACCAGTGACAACTTCAGATCTTTCTAAAGAGAAAGAAAGAGAGAAAAAGAAAAAATTAGATGGTGAAAATCCCCTAGCAATGAGGATGAGAGTTCATGAATACAGAGCAGGAGATAGATCTCACCCTGATCATGAAAAGTTGTATAGCTTACTTGGGGGATTAAAGCAACAGATGAAAGAAGCTGGTTACCATCCAGAGACTAAGTTTGTGCTCCATGACATTGATCAAGAATCTAAGGAGGAAGCACTTATGTCACACAGTGAAAGGCTTGCTGTTGCCAGAGGACTGTTGAATACGCCAGCACGGACAACGATGAGAGTAATTAAGAATCTTCGTGTTTGTGCTGATTGTCATAATGCTATGAAGATTGTTGCAAATCTTGTTGGTAGGGAATTCATTATGAGAGATGCTAAGAGATTTCATCATTTTAAAGATGGGGTGTGTTCTTGCAGGGATTATTGGTGAAAACAAAACTATTTTGAGGTAATTTTTTTAAAGAAACTTTGATGTAATACGAAGCCATCCATAGAAGTAAAATGAAAACATTCATCTTTATATGTCAAATTTTGTTTACTTTGAATGATCTTCTCATGTGTGTGCATATTTAGGTGTTATTTAAGTACTTTATGAAAACATTCAAGATTATCAAATGAATACCTTGACATTGTCATGATCTATGAGTGTTGAGAAAATGCAACTCATCATAAATGAAGAACCAAACTTGGCATGTAAAAGATACAAAAAGGGACTTTTTAAGTACATAAAATTTGCATTTATCCTATAATCAGACAGTGTATACTAATACATCTACACCCAAAAAGAAAAAAGAAAAGATAAGAAAAATAGAAACAAGAAACTACACTGGTACATTTGATACAAAACTCTGCTTATTTGCAAACAATCAAGTCATTCAAGGGAACATCATTCTGGTTGTGAAGACTTCTCTCTTATGCAACTTTAATCTCTGGCCAATCCTCTCTAATTCTTCCTTGACGCCGTGTGAAAAACAAGGTTTCACCATCTAGAAACTGTCTCAGTGAAGAGGGAAAACGAAAGAAACCCTGGAAACTGAGACATAAGTCCAACTGTAAGATGACAATATCCATGGAAGTGTAGCAAAGCATGTATGTAATAATCAACCAAATCCCAGATGACAAGTTTCTGGCGTTCTATGTATAGTGCATACAGAAGTTAGAATACCTGTAAAGCGGGCCTGGACATCATATTCTCTCCAGTTTGACAAATGTAGTGGTATTCATCTAAAAATTTGGGACATGGTGCTGGCAGAGCTTATAATTAATCTTCTGCAGACAGCGAATTGGATGAAATAGACCGAGAATCATTTACTTCACTACTTTGTAACTGACTCTCCAGGGTTTCTGTAATGTTGTTTGGGGGACATTCATTAGCAGGATTTGCTGCTGGTGTTTGACAAAAACATTCAGGCCAAGAATTTGTATAGAAAGATTCAGGTGAGATGCGCTTGTGTGGTCCGCCAAAGTTTGTATTTTGCATTACACGTCTAACAGCTTCGTCAAAACCAGCTGTTTTCCCATTCTCCCGGTCAATAAATATAGGGGCAAGGCCTTTTCTATCAGGACGAATTGTTGTCCGGAAACCATAGTAGAGGCGGTGTCCAAGGAGATTGTTAGCAAAATTACTAGGTCCATCATAAGTTGGCATGAAAATGTCGGAGAGAAGGCAAACCATGTAATCCACAGCTGAGCCCAACAAACCATTAGTGTTCTTCAGTAGCTCACCGGAAGTGTCAACTGAACTGTGATTCTCAAGGCGTGGAAACATGGATCTGAAAGGTTTCATGAATCTCTCACCGCCAAAAAGTTCCCCAGCTGCAAGATATATGGTGGTGGTATTGTCAAACCCAATTGCACGAAGTATAAGACCCACCTGTAGTTTAATAGGAAGAAAAGAGAATATTAAGACAACATCAAGTTTAGCTGCCAACTGTTGGCAAATTCAGTTGAGCCAAGTGTGCTCTAATTATCAGTGGAAATGATGGAAAGAGAACATAAAAACCATAATGTCTTCTTGAAAACAGAAGCATGAAAACACTTGATTCACCAACATGCTGGAAATTATGACTAAGATTAAATTATTGTATAACAGAAAATAAACTTCTAAGTGATAATCAAGTAGTACGAGTCAAGAACCAAGATATGATGCGTAATTAAACTACAACAAATAACATAATTAGGATGTATGCAGCAGTGAGATGTCGGCCAAGAAAAAGAGTACAATAAGCAACTGGCTGTACAACAATATTAAAGAGAAAAGGGATCGGATAACTAGAAATTACTTCTTCTGGAGTAAGAGGACATTTGCCGATAGCCCTTCTTTCACTGTATACAAGTTTCTTCTCCGCAAAATTTTCCTGCCGATACTTCTTCAGGATCTTTTGTTCTTCGGAAGTAAAGATATCATAGCACCTGACAAAGATTTAGCAGGTTTAAAAAAAAAAAAAAAAAATTTAGCAAGATTCTACTTCACATTCAACGTTCTCTTATCAACTCAAAAGATATTGAAGAAAGTTTGGGAAAAGGATAAATTATACTGTTTCCTTATTTCCATGCAAACTAAGAAAGGCCCAGTAATTACCCAGCAAATGCCAGCATATCCATCTCAAATCGAAGATGTATTGTCATGAAATGACCTTGTGCACGAAGCTTATCAACTATTGACTGACTCAACTCCATGATATGTGGCTTAAATCTAAGGGCATGATAGTTTACTCGGCACCTGAGCCGCTGGTACTCAGGGTTGTCAATTTCTTCAGCTAGACGATGTGAAAAAGGAGTCAGATAAATAGCACTGTGTTCTTTCATCTTCTCCAAAGCAACTGATGTATACCAACTAATAGGAGCATCTCTAGGAGGCCGAAGCTAGGATGCAAAGAAAATTCAGATTTAGAAATTGAGTGATCAGAAACTCAATTATCTTGTTCAAAATTCCACTTTCAAGGGGGTAAAGCTTACCTGATATGCTTTTATCTTCTTCGTTTTCCCATTTTTTCGAATTTCTGGAATTTTCTCCACAATTCTTACATCATACCTCAAGGACATTATGAAGTGTTCAACATCATACACTCCTTGAAAACCACTAAGCATCAAGGTGAAATGTTGTTATGAGAAACTTAACTTATTGAAAGAACAAGAAGGGGTGCTACAGAATTAGACAAAAGGAACAATAAAGATATTGTTAATATTTAAGGGAGTCCTAGTATTTATGCCCATAGAAGTCACAGTAGAATAATATACACACACCACCCTCCCCCCCAAAGACAAAGCAATTAGTTTCTTTTCCCAACACTTAAAACAATGTATTCAAGCAGCCAAAAGCTAGACATCAAGTTACTATGGCATCCACAACTGAAGATATTGGTATTTGAATTATCTTAACCGGTGTCTGTCTTACTCTACCAAGAACCTTCAGGAGGAACTGGTTAGCTAGTTCTCTAACATCTTTCTTTTGAGCCGTTATCATATTGGCTCTAGAGACTAGGTGAATTAAACAAACCATAAGACCAATTCTCATATTTGTTTGCAAAATCTTAATTCAACTAGTCAAGAGGATAAGGAGATAAAAAAAATTATTAGAATGAAGTCCCTTTAAAATTTTAAAAAAATATTACATAGTTTCTAAAATGCTTTATAAGCAACTAGCAGCTGCATTGAGAGGAGTCAATACCTGTCATCATGCCAAAAGGAGTTTGCATCCAACTCTGGCAACACTAGTGTGGCATTCATAATCCTTGCAGCAAGCACAGCATTAGCAATCTGAAAGTTCACATGTACATCAAGCTGAAAGAATCCTATTGAATAGAAACTAACAAAATGAAAAAGAGTTCAATTTCAGTACTGATGAAGCAAGAAACATATGCCAGTGTTATATTTTCTCCCCCCTTCTCTCCTCTATTTTTACTTTTGTTGTATCCTATTTTACTTAACTGTGTGGATAATTATCTCTAGCAATCTCACTCATAAAAAATTGTAGGAGGATCAAAAGTGTATTCTTATCTAATATTTTCAACTTTAAGATGTGAATTTTTATGTTCCCGCCTCTTTAATCTGCTTATAATTTGGAAGACACCATCACCTAGCTTTTCTAGAGAATCCAAGAGGATTAGACAACAGAGCATTAGCAGAGATGCTCCAAATAAAATTTTAATTTAAAGTCATAAAGTTAGAAATTCAAAGAAAAAAGACAAGTACAAATGTAATATCTAAAGTCTGTTAGGCCATCAATTAACTTGATTACTCACCGCACTGCGTTGTTGATTCAGACCACCATTACATCGAACTCGCAAATAGCCATTGCTCTCTTGTGGAGGAGCTGGAGATAGAGAGAACATAGGCAATGAACTGTAATCCAAATTAATAATGAATAGTAATAGTAATAACAAGAAAAAATAATCATGTGAAACCACATACGAGGCCACTTAGATCGTGGGGCAGACGACGGCCTCCACCCATGAGATGCTGCAGATTCCCAAAGATTCTCAACCTTAATCTGCTTAGAATCAGCCAAATATAAAATTAAGGATACTGTTTATAAATCACACAGATCAAACTGTACCATAGATGGCAGTAATAATTTAGATGAACTAAACTACTTAGTTTTGACATCCCACTAAAACTTGGCAATGCAATTTGAGAGAGTTGTTCAAATTCTTCTTATTTTCTCCAGGATTCCTCTTTTCTTAATCAGATCTCTTGTCTTTGCTCATGAAATTTCTTCTTTCATCAATAGGTCATGCCCCAAAATTGGGTTCAAGTGAAATCGTGAATCAAGACCTAACCAATGATAGACACATCCCCTTTCTTCTCCAAATCAATTACTACATCCAAAAGTTCATAAACAGTAGAAATGGCTCTAATGTTGGAGGGTTGAGACATAGCATTAGCCAGATATTTCTTTACAGTAAGCTATTCGAACTGCAGGTTTGCCTATTATGTATCTTTTTTAACAGATAAAAGTCATGTCAAACATGAAGGTCCATTTTGACTCCTGACCATAGTCTGAACAGGAAAAATGAGCGGATAACATATGATCTTCAATGGCACTGGTTTTCAGAACTACCTACTCCAACAATAGTACTTGAATGCAAAGATGGGATTTTAATGTAAGAAAGCTGACAATGAGCACCAAATATGCCAGTTAGTTCCATTATAGTCCATTTATACCAGACTTTCAGGTTTGCAAGAAAGATTGTAAATTTCATACAACAAGGATAGCAACTTCACAGCAAAAATAATACTGGCATGACACTTGATCATAATCAACAAAAAGGATCATAACCCGGATATAAAAACAAATTCTTTTCCATTTATTACTTCATTGAAGAAAATGCACATTCTGTTAATCAGAAATATCTCTTCACCATGATGCAGAGCCAAATTTTTAAGCAGCTTTACATGCATTCTTATTTTCAGAATGTTCTTATTATACCAAACCATACTTCATCTCTCCACAACAATTGTAGCTAAAGCTCACCAACGCTATTTCATTCAGAATTCAAGTCGAAGCAAATTAACAAATAACAAAAGACAAAATTTTTAGATTACTTCCAAATATCTAATAAAAAAACAATGAATTATCTACTACATTAGTAATCAAATAATTACGATAAAGAGAATAAAATGTAAAGAGTAAGACAAAAAAAAAAAGAAGAAAAAGAGTAAATTACCTCGGATCGTGGCGGATAAGAAGTGGAACTCTTCAGAGTGAACAAAGATACCATACAGATCACTAATACAATTCCAACAATTGAAAGCTTTCCAAACATTCTCCTAACTAATCCACTCGATTGCTTCAGCTGGTAAGGATACCTGTAACCATGCCTGCATTTCATCTCCACATACACACAAAAATCAGTACTTACTCAGATCCAAATCACAAATATACCGATCAAAAAAAAAAAAAAAATGTTCCATTAATTAAATTATTGAGAAAATATCAAAATTCAAATACACTAATTACATATATCAACTTCAAATTTCCAACTTACCGCCTCATTGTCGGAGATATATATATATATATATGAATTATATGGAGAGAGATTTGTGGAAGTTTTTCAGTATGGATTTTGTGTCTGCCTGGGTTTTGTCCTCAGATACAGGAAATTCAGACCCCGATTAATAATAAAGATTTAAGATTAAAATAAATAAATAAATAAAAATGATAAAAATAATAAAGAAATTCTTATTTTTTCTAATTTTGCAGAATTGTCCTTGTTCTTTTTATTAATTATAAAGATACCCTAATCTTGGCGCATCTTAGGAGGACAGTATCTAACTGAACGTATACACTAAGACACAGCCATCATAATTAGCAATTTAACATTTTTCTTTTCTTTTTTGAAGAAATCTTTTGCTGCATTCCAGAGTTCCATTGATTCCTCACAGCTCAAGAATTTAATGGTATGTAAACTTTTCTTTAATAAATATATGTGTGTGTGTTGATTATGAATATTTTGTGATTCAGTTTGGAGAATCCCTGAAAATTCCTATTCGCTTGGGTGGGTTTGTTTGAGAAGTTCAAGAATCATAGAAAAAAGTTGTAATAAGTTGAAAATAGGAGTTTTAATTGTTGGGGAGTGAAAAGGAGATAAGATAAAGAATTGTTCTTTGCTATTCATTTTGGATTTAGAAGAAAGAAAGATGATAAATTTGAGTTGAATTTCTTCGGGTTCAAAATTTCAAGAATTTTAGGTGTTGATTTTCGTCCAAAAAATTGATTCTTGAAAGGAAATGATGGATCATCACCAATGTTATTTGATCGATTTTGTTTTGCTTGATTCTTTAACTAAGCTTAATAATATTGCAATTTTAGGCGAACCCTTTGCGCTTATATCTGACTTGCATAAGGAACACTCTAGAAGCTGCCTTGTGTCTACAGGTATTGTTACCCTATCACACACACACACACTCACACATATATATATATTATGAATTTCACTTGAAGATCTTCTGTTCTAGCATTTTAGTGTTCCATACTTTGAAATTATGCATCAAGTAAACTTCCTGAACTTTGAGTAAGTTTGCAGTATAATGGCTTTTCTGTATTATTGAGTTACTTCAAGGGGCAGTGAGTTGTGTTGCAGTTGTTTGGAATAAATTATACTTTCGGTAACACAATATAAGATGTCTAGCAATGTATTGCCAAAATGCATTATTCTCGACTAAGATAACTCCCTTCTCTGCCCCTGTGAGTAAATTTATGATGTACCCCGTGTTTTGTTTAGTGCAGAAACAGATATTATTCTGTTTTTGGTTTTCATTTAAGGGCAGGAATTCTGATCAGCTAATGAATATGGAAAGAAATGTATGAACATGGTCATCTGGAAACTCTTTGATTATCTGTATATGGTTCTTCTTATCATCCGTGCAGTTTCTTTACCAACAATTGATATTTTGTGCTTATTATTTATCCGTCTTCTTTTTCTCTGGTTGCAGAACTTCCCTTGTCAAGAAGTTGAAAGACATAACAAACCAGAAGTTGAACTGAAGTACGTAGTTTCGCCTTTGGACTTTTTGTATTGCCACCTGATTACTTATTGGAAAGCTAATTTTGTATTTAATAGCAATAACAGTTTTAATACTCAGCATAAAGACAGCTTCAAGTTTTCCCCATTAATGGCGTTCAATCTTGATGATATATAGCATATCTACAATGCTCTTATTACAGTAGCTTCTTGATTTTATTCTTTTCAGGACCAGCCCGGAGCTTCTGCTTAATTCTGTAAGAACCTTTTCATTGTCATATTCTTATATTCCATTTTATCGCGTTATTTCAAGAGAATTGGATGGTTCAACAATATTTAGATCGAGTTCTTTTAGTCTTATTACTTAACTCTAGATCTAAATTGTGGACTTGCCAAAATTCTAGATCTAAAGGTATTCTGCAAGATTTTCCAATTATAGAGTATAATGTAATGTTTGGTGTGTTGATTTTGAAGTGAAGGACATACTTTTATGCTTTGGTTAAATAGAGGGCAAGGAATTCTCTTGGGTTCATATTATGGTTTAAGCAACAAAATCTACGTGGATGTGTGTGTGGGGCCTTGGTACTTATGCTTGGTAAATTTTTGATATGTTTATCTTTCCCCGAACTCTATCTATCCTGTTCCATCCAGGTTGTGATATGTCGAAATGAGGCAGAGAAGTGCTTGATAGAAACATCAATAAATTCACTACGCATAAGCTTAAAGGTAAATTTCAGGACAAGATTTTGGATTTATAAATCATGACAGAATTTGTATTGAACTTTCTACAAGAATTTTCGGGGTTTAAAACTCATGATCGTGTACCCTTTTTCTTGCATAGGTAAAACAAACAGATGAACTCGAAAACATATTAACGAAAAAGTTCCTTAGATTTTTATCAATGCGAGCAGAGGCATTCCAAGTTCTGAGAAGAAAGCCTGTGCAGGTACATATAGTTTAGTTATGTTGACTGATAAGATCTTTTTTTTCTCTATCTAAGCAAGTAGTTACCAATGACTTGATACCTTTGATATCTATTACTTAGCATCTTGACACGAGTTAAGTTCGAAGAATTTAACTTTCTTGATTAAAACACGTTTCAGGGTTATGACATTAGTTTTCTAATAACCAATTATCATTGTGAAGAGATGCAGAAGCACAAACTGATCGATTTTATAGTTCAATTCATGGAGGTAAACTTTTTTTCTTCTTTATAGGAGCAATAAAACTTCCTTGGCTGATATAATTGATTAACTAACATCCCTTTTTCCCTTGATGCATAAAAATGGTTATCTTGATCATACAAATTTCTGCAGGACATTGACAAAGAGATAAGTGAATTAAAGTTATCGGTGAACACTCGAGGAAGGCTTGTTGCTCAAGAGTTTCTAAAGCAGTTCATCTGATACACCAGAAAAGGTTATGGATGCATTGTTTGATTTGTCCCCCTCATGAAATGCAGTGTATGAGCATGTGTGTATATATATATATATATATATAGTATGCTACAATATATACTTCTTTAGTCATTCATTTATCTGTTAACTTTAGGACTCCCAAACCCCTCCCTCCTCCTAAATTTTGGCTATTAAGCTCACTATCATTTTACAAGTAATGATGATATTGGTGTTTCTAGAATCTGTAGATACATAATATGTAATGAATCTATTCTACCACATAAAGAAAACTGCTATCAGCGCAGAAGTGTGTTTGTTGTAGTTTTTCATTCATTGAGAACTCCAAGAATGAAGGGCTTAATGTGTTCTTGAATGTGTTGTTCTTAACATCATTCACATCATGTATAATGTTTCTTCTAGTTAACTAAAAATATCTATCGACAATAGTGACAAATTTCTTTCGAATATTTTTTATTGGAGATAAACATAAACATATTGGTGGTAAATAAAAATATGAGACATTCTTATAAGTGCGAATTAAACTCCTAAATCATAGTTAAGAGATGAGACAAGCAAACAATGCTTTTATAAGTACCATATATATATATACTTTTCTATTACAACAAATAATTATTAGCATCCACGAACGCATTCATGCATGCATGGATGTAAGAATTCTCAGTACATTCACCAATCAATCAAGAATTGACAACCCTACAATTCTTCCTAATTTCACCTTCACTGTTCTTGACTTCAATAATGGTGCCTAGTTTCGTCATTGACTGAGCAAATCTTGCAAAGAAAAGACCAGGGTTATTCTGTAATTGCGTAACTAGCCGAGCCGAAACTGGATCATCCAGTAATGCTGCATCAGATTGAAATATTCCCATCTTTTGATTCACAGTCCCAAAATAATTGGTGTCAAAAGTGGTGGTACTTTTAGGGTCCATTTCCAGTTCAGTTGCTGGATTTATAGGAAGAGTGCAGATGTTCTTCAATTTCCGGGCATATTCCGGTTCGATTGCCGGATCTGTATCCTTGTTTCCGGTGAAATTGTAGAGTCTGTCTCCTATTAAATTGCAATGTGTAACTCCGATTGTGTGTCCTCCTGAAATTGTTGAATATATATATATATATTTGTATTTCATCAATGAATCCTAATTAATTGTGAAAGAAGAAAAGAAAATTGATGCTGTATTTTAAAGAATCGATTTGCTAATAAGTTCTATATTTTTTAAATTTTTCGTCAATATGATCTCTCTTTAGTAAACTTTGAACATTAAAAAAATTTAGTGAAAAAAGCATCTTATTAACGAAATCTACCTGACAAAACTACAAGATCAACTAAGTTCATGCCATGACTTTGGAAATTGTCAAGAAGGGTAGAGAAGTTTGCGAATGGAGATGGTAAGATTGGTAATACTTCAGAAGCAATTGAAACCCTTCCATCTTTCCTTCCCAAAAGAACCTCCCACATCGGCTTTTTGAACTGCACAGTCAACCAGTTATATATATATATATAAAGTTATCCAAAAAAGTGGTGCATGCATGTTGAAACATTCATTATGTAATTCTCAATTGGGTGTAATAATTAACAACTTTATAATAAGTACTTGACACAATAACCAACACTGGTAAGCTCGAATCTGTTTAGTTAAGCTCAAAATGGTTACCGAATATGGATAAATTATATATTATATATATATATATATATATATATATATATATATCATTTTTCTTACTTGGTATGAAAGTGCATCACGAGCTGCCAAAGCAAGAATGTCAGCACAAGAGACAACGCCGGGACACTGATTCTCAAGTTCTTTCTTGATCTCATCAATGACCTCAAATCCAGACAGTGCGCTGTTCGGTATAGCGTCCTTTTCAGCACTATTTTTCTCAGTTGAATCAAGAAGAACTGATCCATCACAACCCTGAATTATATATATATATATATATATATATATATATATATATATATATATATATATATATATATGTATGTATAAAGATTAGACATTTCCTGTTACACTAATATAAAGGTATGTGATTTAAAAGACGGTATCTTGAACATACTAATAAAATAATAACACCTGATATATATTTGTATTGGTGTAACTGGAAATCTCGAGAAACATGTTATGTCAATATATATATATATATATGTATATATGTATATATACGTACCCTGATAAAGCAGTCATGGAATTGCATCCTAAGTAGCTTTGCAGGCAACTTGGAGTTCTTAGAAACTTGATTCCATGTAATATTCTCCACAATTTTTTCAGTTAAAGGGCATCTCTTTTTATAGAAATTGATCCCGAGCTTCGTTTCTAACCGGAAATCCTGCTTGATCTTTCCGGCATCGCATGTTCTACAACCTTCGAGAAGAATCAGAAGACAAAGAAGTACTATTGATGATGATGGTAGAATTTCACTAATTATTGCTTTCATCATCTTCAAATATATATATATATATGTGTGTGTGTGTGTGTGTGTATATGTATATATTGTACGTATATATGTTGAACCAATATGAATGAAAATGTAAGGCTATTTCAAGAACAATTTATAGGCGTTTCTTGCTTCTAATAGTTAACCTAATTAATTAATTTCTTGGGGTTTAATATATAATAATTTACTTTTTTTGCTAGTGACTTAGGAGATTGAAGAAGTCAATGCAATAGAAATCCTTAGCTTTAAATTTTGGAAAGATTAATTTAAGTAACCTATCAACGAATCCTATATATATATATAAGCATATAAAAATAAATTTGATATTTATTGTCAACCTAAAATATTTAGTCAAAATAGTATAAAAAAAAAAGTCAACTAAGGCATGTGGTGAGACTATATATAGCTAGTGGCTTCTTCCTGATCTTATAACATGAGTTGTCTTTTTTTTTTTTTCCCCTAGGAAATGTAAATATGTTTACTTACTATATTATTACATTTTTCTCGTACAAGCTGTCACAATTTTACAGAATTGCTTCACCTGTAATTAATTACTTGATTTTCTAAGTAGTAGTGACAAGAACATGGTAGAATTGTTAATTATTAATTAATTAGATTCCATGAACCTTTGATATCAGTGGACAAATTTCTGGGCAAAATTATCTTCAAATCTTGCTGCCATAACTCGAATTCGAAGCAAATTGCATTTGCAGCAAATTGTTTCATATATATATATATATATATATAACTTGCCAGTTCATCCACAGTTTCTTGATACAAGTGTCAAGTGTTCATTGAATATTCACATTACTATAAAAGTCAAAGCTTCAACTATGGCCTTATAGCATACACGATCAACTACTCGATCCGTATAATGTATTTTGGGTGAACAATGAATACTTAGATCAATACTTATATTTAATGATATATTCTCACATACTTACGATATAAGACGAATTATCGCATTCACCTTTACTAGGGCTAAACATATTAACCTAAAACGAGGTCAACTAGTGAACATCCGAGATTCTTCTAGTTATCTGTCCTTTTCATTTTTTAAGTATTCCATAATGGGCGTGTGTATTACATAGACTTTTGTTACTTCATGCACAAGTTATCTCAACATTGCTTCAATTGATGATATTTGCAAATATTCAAAGAAACAAGAGTTGTCTTTATTCATATTCAAGAACCAACTTATTACACCATCTTAAAAAAATATACATACATACATATATATATATATATATATATATATATAAATAGAAATTACAGCACATATTCATTATTCTTTTTAAGGATTAATTAATAAAATGGCAGTTCTTCCTTATCTCACCTTCACTAGGTTTAAGAAATATAATTTCACCAAGTTTCTCCATTGACGTACCAAATCGAGGAAAGAAAACACGAGGGTTCTGAAGATCTTTTACCAGCTTAGCTGATCTGGGATTTTTCAATAAAGCCTCGTCGGATTGGAAGATTCCCATATGTTTACTTACAGCTACAAAATATTTTGTATCGAAAGAAGTTGAACTTCCTGGGTCCATTCCAAGAACCCTAAGTGGATCACCTCCGTTAGGGCAGATTTTCATCAGAGTTTTCTTGGCATATTTCCGGTTGAGATCGGGATCCGTGTCGCCCCTTCCGGTGAAGTTGTACAGCCGGTTTGTTAGCAAAGTGCAATGCGTATTTCCAATTGTATGTCCACCTGAAACGTTTCAATATATTGATTATTTCAGTACCAGAGCACGTAATAAAATTTAAAATGATATTAAATTAAGAGGTCATTTTATGAATTGACGGCTTAATTTGTCTCAAACAAGATAAACATAGAGATTTTACGTGAAAATCATAAATGAGGAAAAATAACCTTAAAAAAAAAAAAATTCACTATAGTCAAAATTTACGGTTTCGGGCCTCTTGACCAATCAACCTCCACTTCACCATGAACCCCATTTTTTCTCAAAAAATAAATTTTTACAAGTGACACCGGAAACTTTTTAGGCCAGGTAATAACAGAATTCTGATCACAATCTTGAACCATTGGTTATTATTTATTTGTTAAGCAGCATGTGACAATGTAGGTTAAGAGAATAATTAAATTTAATATTTTTCTATCAGCGTTTAGAAGATATGATAATTAAATTAACTCGATTTAACATGTATATATATATATATATATATGTATATATATATATATATATATATATATATATATATATATGATTATAATATAATTAACCTGATAGGATGACAAGATCCTCCCAATTCAAGCCCTGGTCTTGGAAATTCTTGAGGAGTGTAGGGAAGTCTGCAAAAGGTGATGGTAAATTAACAGCTGCTTCATCAACAAGTGAAACTCTTCCATCTTTCCTGCCGGTGAGAACCTTCCACAGTGGCCGCCGGAACTGAAAATAATTATTAATTAAGGTCACAAGAAGACATTAATTTAAAGATTATCCTGGAATTAATCATATACATATGTATATATATATATAAAATACTTGGTATGAAACGGCATCTCTGGCAGCCAAGGCAAGAATATCAGCACAAGAGACTACACCGGGGCATTTTTTCTCAAGTTCCTTCTTTACTTCGTCGATGAACTCGAATCCGCTAACGAATCGATTCGGCAAAGCTGCCTTTTCAGCTGTATTAGTTGCAGTTGAATCAATAAGAACTGATGCATCACAACCCTGCAAATCATGAAACATAATTGCATGCAGGCAAATTAATAATTAGCATAAATTCTACACAAATACAACGTAATTAATCTAAACCCTTGTATAATAATTGTTGAGAAGCTTGAAAGTTTATACATATATATATATATATATATATAATTTGCTTGTAGATAAGAAAATACATTTTTCAAGAAAAACACAAAAAAAATTACGTAATTTAGATAATGTATCTTTGTATGTACTATTAGTTTGATTCACAAAGGC
This sequence comes from Cynanchum wilfordii, assembly GCA_025388415.1. NCBI lineage: Eukaryota > Viridiplantae > Streptophyta > Magnoliopsida > Gentianales > Apocynaceae > Cynanchum > Cynanchum wilfordii. The sequence goes on along the minus strand of JAHSUH010003114.1, from coordinate 1,761,744 downwards.
ATAAAATTATTCTTCTCCATATTAAGGAGTAAGTTAGATCGACTGAATTACTACGTAACTCTTTCTATTTTTCTTTTAAATATTTTCTTGTCAATTATTCAAGATTTTCGATAGCAATAATCAAGAACAATTTCTAGAGATCAAGAATACAAAATCAATTATGTATTATAATTATATTTGAAGTGAATATATATATATATATATATATATATATATTATTTATAGAGAGAGAGAGAGAGAGAGAGAGAGAGAGAGAGAGAGAGAGACAGAAGTAAATATATTTCATACCCTAACAAAGCAATCATGAAAATGAAGCCTTAAAAGTCTTGCAGCTACATTTGCATTGGCAGCTACCCTTTTCTCTATAATCTTCTTTACAATGGTTTCAGCAAGAGGGCAGCTTTTTTTATAATAATTCTTCTTGAGCAATCCTGCACTATTGGCAATCCCAAAACTTCCAAGAATGACAATAGAAAGAAGTGACACTACTACAATATTCCCTCTCATCTTCTCTCTCTCTCTCTCTCTCATATATATATATATATATGTATGTATGTATATATTGATCTCAAAATGAAAATGATTAATATTTGGATGAAGAAAAAAAAACTACTTAAGAACCCTATTTATAGGCATTTCATGCACCACCAAAAACTGCTTGTATGAATCTTTCTTGGTAGTATATGGATGATCTAGGTCGTCAAGTAACATGTTTTAAAATTTTGTTCTTACAATACTGACTGATTCATAAACAAAAATCTAATCTTATTTATTTTTTACAATTTTTTTTGATAAAAGGAATGTTTTGATGAAGTCTTCTTGCTAAGGGTATAGTTGAAATCATACAAAGTCAATTCTTGATTAACAAATTAAAGCCGCGTATAGTAGTTATATATATATATATATATATATATATATATATATATATATATATATATCTTCCATATAATTTTCAAGTATGTATGAATTTCCGTATCTTAAAGTACAATAATTTGGTGAAGAGTATGACCAAGTAATTGATGTTGATCATGTTTTTTGATGAACTATTTTAGAATAAGTTATCTATAGAGAATGGACTTTTTATATTACTTGCTTGGAATCATTCTTAGTGTGTGTCATGTCTTGACCCGTAAATTCATGACATAACTATAAGTTTGGAAACATTTAAGATCAATTACTTGATAGTTGTCTTCGTTAGGGCAATATATATATATAATTATGCTACGAAAAATTCTTAAATATTTTAGATGTGAAATTTGAAGTATTATATAACGAGACGTCGTTTATTTGATCAATTATTGGACTGACTGTTGATTTGTGTTTGATTGTCTTATTCGATAATTGTTCATATTGTGCCAAAATGTTATATGAAGTTGACAATCTTTGTTTCGTTCCATCTTATCTTCTATATGAAATTCTCGGATGTGGGCCAATACCCATTGATCAAACCATTCAACTTATTTAAGGGCCAAATTAAACTTCAATATAATAGAAGAATCAAGTTGCCTTTCTTCAAGAATCAAATTTGAGTTACAAGATGTTCTTAATTAAAGGCAGAAATATTATTACAACAACACACTTAATCATGAAACACACAGAATATATCTTGTAAATCTCACAAAGAGATACATATATATATATATATATATATATATATATATATATATATATATAAAAGAAAAACATGTCATGTATTAATTATAAAGGATTAATAACACGACAGTTCTTCCTAATCTCACCCTCACCATCCTGGAGAAGTATAATTTCGCCCATTTTCTTCATCGACGAAGCAAATCGTGGGAAGAACAAACGAGGATTCTGAAGATCTTTAACCAACTGAGTTGCTTTGGGATCTTTCAATAGTGCCTCATCAGATTGGAAGATTCCCTTGTGTTTGGTGACTATTGTAAAGTAATTGGTGTCGAAAGAAGTAGAACTTCCGGGATCCATACCAAGAAGTTTTAGTGGATCACCTCCATTAGGGCAAATTTTCATCAATGTCCGGGCGTAATTAGGGTTGAGATCAGGGTCTGTGTCGTTGTTTCCAGTGAAATTGTACAGTCTGTTTGTTAGCAATGTACAATGTGTATTTCCAATTGTATGCCCTCCTGCAGAAATATTTCATTTCATTTTTAATCAATCTCTTGTTATACTCATCATCTCGAAATTATATATATATAGAAATCTTTGAAATACTTTCTGTTGAAAATTAAACTTGTTCTAGAAATTATACACCTCATGGGGTTGAGGTGTATTGGGTAGATAGATAAGTGTACACCTCATGGTGGTAGGTGTATTTGTAGGTAAAAAGGGAGTATATGTGTATGGTATTTAGATGATGTGTTGTATGGTTTAGATTCATTTGATGTTAGTATAAATACCACTCACATATGCAATGTAAAATAAGCTAAGAAATAAGAGAAAAAGAATTGAGAATTTGCTTGAAAAATAAGTTTTGAGTGTTCAAATTTCTGGAAATTTGTGTTGCAAAAGTGTGAAAGTTCTTATATTTTCCAACAAATTGGTATCAGAGCATAGTTGGAAATATACAGTATTTCATATTAACTCGAAGCTCTCGACGAGAGGAATCCGACGCCACCAAACTCGCTCCGGTCTGAGTTCAGACGAGCCGCCAGTAGCCTCCGGAAGTTGCTGCCAGAAACTGAGTCCACTCACCGAGTTCAGCCGAGTCAGCCGAGTTGGAACCGAGTCCAGCCGAGTTGAGCTAAGTTGACCGAGCCACCTGCCCGTTGACCAAGCCATTGACTTTGAGCATTGACCAATCCGTTGACTTTGACCAGTTGACAAAAAAAGGTCAGAATTTTTTCAACCAACCCTCTTGAAATTTTTCGACGTTCCGGATCTATCCGTGCAATCGAAATTTTCAAATTCTCTATATATTGAGCAATATGACAAATAGTGTGGCATCCTTCCAAGTCCCGACTCTCAACAACAACAATTATGACAATTGGAGTATCAAGATGAAGGCTCTCCTTGGAGCACACGATGTTTGGGATGTCATAGAGAAAGGCTTTAGCGAGCCAGAAAATGAAGCTGCTCTTACACAAGAGCAAAATACAATTTTGAAGGATTCAAGAAAAAGAGACAAGAAAGCTCTCTACCTCATCTATCAAGCATTAGATGATGATGGTTTTGAAAAGATCTCGAGTGTAACTTTCGCTAAGCAAGTATGGGAGAAGTTGCAAACCTCTTACAAAGGAGTCGAAAAAGTGAAGAAGATTCGTCTCCAAACATTAAGAGGTGAGTTTGAATCCTTACATATGAAAGCATCCGAGTCTATTATAGATTACTTCTCAAGAGTAGCAATGTTTTTTAATCAATTAAAAAGAAATGGTGAAAAGTTAGACGATGTGAGAATTATGGAAAAAATACTTCAGCTCGTTAGATCCAAAATTCGAGCACATCGTCGTAACAATTGAGGAAACAAAAGATTTGGAAGAAATGACCATTGATGAACTCAATGGATCATTACAAGCATATGAAGAAAAGCATAAAAAGAAGCAAGGGATTGTGGAGCAACTCCTTAAGATGCAATTCAATCCTAAGGAGAAAGAAGAAAGTGTTGGGAATGATAGAAACCAACGAGGCCGTGGACGAGGCAGAGGGACGAGGCGCTAATCGCCGTGGACGAGGTTGGAATTACAACAATAACAATTCCAACAACAACTATGAGAAAGGAGAAAGTTCAACACGAGGCCGTGGAAGAGGCAATCCAAACTCAAGGTATGACAAATCTCAAATTCGGTGCTATAATTGTTTGAAGTTTGGACATTATGCTTCGGAATGTAGATCTCCCAACAATAGAGTCGAGGAGACAGCCAACTACATGAAGGAAGAGACCGATGATAAAGAAACTCTTCTTCTAGCACGAAAAGAGATTGATGACGGCCAAGCAAATTCCTGGTATCTTGACAAGGGGGCCAAGCAATCACATGTGTGGAAGAAAAGACATGTTTGTGGAGCTAAACGAGTCAATAAGTGGAAATATTTCGTTTGGAGATGATTCCACAATAGCAGGGAAAAGGAAGAGGTAACATTCTTATCCGTTTAAAAGATGAGAGACATCAGTTTATTTCAAATGTCTACTATGTGCCTAATATGAAAAGCAACATCTTGAGTTTGGGTCAACTCTTAGAAAAAGGCTATGATATTTAAATGAAAAATTGTAGTCTTTGTATAAGAGATGGCGAAGGAGATTTAATTACCAAGGTGCAGATGTCAAAGAATAGAATGTTTCCTTTGAATATTCAAAACGATGTTGCAAAGTGTCTTAAAGCTTGTTACAAAGATACATCGTGGCTTTGGCATCTTCGATTTGGGCATCTAAATTTTGGAGGGTTAGAACTGCTATCTAAGAAGGAGATGGTGAAGGGACTACCATGCATCAAACATCCCGATCAACTGTGTGAAGGGTGTTTACTCGGGAAGCAATTCAGGAAAAGCTTCCCAAAGGAGTCGAGTCAAGAGCCAAAAAGCCACTCGAGCTAATCCATACCGACGTGTGCGGTCCTATCAAGCCAAGATCTCACGGTAACAGTAACTATTTTCTTCTATTCATTGATGATTTTTCAAGAAAAACTTGGGTATACTTCTTGAAACAGAAATCAGAAGTCTTTGGAGTATTCAAGAAGTTCAAAGCCATTGTTGAAAAAGAGAGTGACCACAAGATTAAGGCCATGAGATCCGACCGAGGTGGAGAATTTACTTCCAAGGAGTTTTAAGAGTTCCGTGAAGTAAATGGAATTCGTAGACCAATGACGGTTCCTAGATCCCCCCAACAAAATGGTGTGGTAGAAAGGAAGAACAGAACAATCCTCAACATGGCTCAAAGCATGCTCAAGCAAGAAACGCGCCAAGGAGCTTTGGGCGGGCGAATTGTCTGTTCAGTTTACTTATCCAACAGATCTCCAACAAAAAGTGTTTTGGGGGAAAGACACCGCAGGAAGCATGGAGTGGAAGAAAGCCTGGCATCTCTCACCTTAGAGTCTTTGGAAGCATAGCCCATGTTCATATTCCAGATGAGAAAAGAACAAAGCTTGATGATAAAAGCGAAAGTTTCATCTTCATCGGCTATGACACAAATTCTAAAGGCTACAAGTTGTTCAATCCGAACAATAAGAAGGTTGTGATAAGTCGAGATGTGATGTTTAACGAAGAAGGACTATGGGATTTTGGATCTCATATAGATGACTTCAATTTCTCTCCTCTGTTTGAAGATCAGCTGACACAAATAGAAAGGTCAGAAGAAACTCAACAAGAGCCAACAATTCCACTTACTTCACCAACATCAACCACTCAAGGAGACTCACCACCTTTGTCATCATCAAGTGGAAGCCAAGATGAAAGAAATGAGCCACGTACACGAAGTCTTCAAGATCTCTATGAGGTAACCGAACGACAAGATAACCTTACATTATTTTGTCTTTTTGCCAATTGTGAACCAGTGAGCTTTCAAGAAGCTGCACAAGAGAAAAAGTGGAGAGACGCGATGGATGAAGAAATCGGTGCCATCGAGAAAAGTGACACATGGGAACTCACCTCACTTCCCAAAAGGCACAAGGCAATTGGTGTCAAATGGGTGTACAAGACAAAGAGAAATGCTAAGGGAGAAATCGAAAAGCATAAGGCAAGGCTTGTAGCAAAAGGTTATAGTCAAAAAGTGGGAAATTGACTATGATGAGGTATTCGCACCTTGTTGCTCGATTAGAGACTATTAGACTAATCATTTCATTGGCGGCTCAAAACAAGTGGAAAATACATCAAATGGATGTAAAATCTGCTTTCCTAAATGGAGTCCTTGAAGAAGAAGTCTACATTCAGCAACCATCAGGCTACGAAGTCAAAGATAACAAAGACAAGGTGTTGAAATTGAAGAAAGCTCTCTATGGATTGAAGCAAGCACCAAGAGCGTGGAATAACCGCATCGACAAGTACTTTATTAAAAACAACTTCACCAAGTGTCCCTATGAACATGCTCTCTATGTTAAAATCAAAGATGGAGAAATTTTGATCGTGTGTCTGTACGTAGATGATCTCATCTTCACAGGAAGTAATCCAAGGATGTTTGATGAATTCAAGAAAGTGATGACTCAAGAGTTTGAAATGACCGACATCGGGCTAATGGCATACTATCTCGGTATTGAAGTCAAGCAAAAGGAAGAAGGCATATTCATCTCCCAAGAAAGCTATGCAACGGAGATACTCAAGAAGTTCAAAATGAACGATTGCAAGCCGATAAGCACCCCGGTGGAATTTGGAGTCAAGTTATCCAAGCATGATAAAGGTGAAAGAATAGATCCAACATTCTTCAAGAGTTTAGTTGGAAGCTTACGGTATTTAACGTGCACAAGACCCGACATTCTTTTTGTCGTTGGACTTGTGAGTCGATACATGGAAAATCCGACAACCACCCATTTCAAGAATGCTAAGAGAATCCTACGCTACATCAAAGGTACAATTGATATTGGCTTGTTATACTCGGTTTCTAATCAATACAAGCTTGTAGGATATACCGATAGTGACTGTGGTGGAGATATAGATGATCGTAAAAGCACATCCGGGTTTGTGTTTTTCATGGGTGACACCGCTTTTACGTGGAGGTCGAAAAAACAACCGATTGTCACACTATCCAGTTGTGAAGCGAGAATATGTAGCAGCTACTTCATGTGTTTGCCATGCGGTTTGGCTGAGAAACTTGTTGAAGGAACTAAGTATGACACAAAAGGATCCAATCAAAATTTGTGTCGACAACAAGTCAGCTATTGCATTAGCCAAGAATCCGGTGTTCCATGATCGAAGCAAACACATTGATATCCGCTTTCACTATATAAGGGAGTGCATCGAAAAAAAAGATGTACAACTCGAGTACGTGAAAACAAAAGATCAAATTGCCGACATATTCACTAAACCGCTCAAGCAAGAAGATTTTGTCGGATTGAGAAATTTGCTCGGCATCGTAAAACAAGTTTAAAGGGGAGTGTTGAAAATTAAACTTGTTCTAGAAATTATACACCTCATGGGGTTGAGGTGTATTGGGTAGATAGATAAGTGTACACCTCATGGTGGTAGGTGTATTTGTAGGTAAAAAGGGAGTATATGTGTATGGTATTTAGATGATGTGTTGTATGGTTTAGATTCATTTGATGTTAGTATAAATACCCCTCACATATGCAATGTAAAATAAGCTAAGAAATAAGAGAAAAAGAATTGAGAATTTGCTTGAAAAATAAGTTTTGAGTGTTCAAATTTCTGGAAATTTGTATTGCAAAAGTGTGAAAGTTCTTATATTTTCCAACACTTTCGTCTCTAACATGTTTTAGAAAATATTATAGATGGAGTTAATCATAATGGTTTTTATGGAGACGCTTTTTCCATGTCATATATATATATATATATGCACTCTACACATGCATGGCAGCTGTCTAGCTAGCAGATATAATTAATGTGTTCATATATATATGTATATGTATATATATTACCTGACAAGATCACAAGATCCTCCCAGTTTAATCCCTGATCTTGGAAATTCTTTAGAAGGGCAGGGAAATCAACAAAAGGAGATGGTAAATTAGCAGCTGCTTCAGCAACCAGTGAAACTTTTCCATCTTTCCTTCCTGTAAATACTTCCCAGAGTGGCCTGCGGTACTGGAAAATATTCCAACATGTATTGGATCATCCATATATGTATAATATATATATTACTTACATATATATATATATATATATATATATATATATATATCTTACTTGGTATGAAACGGTATCTCTGGCAGCCAAAGCAACAATATCAGCACAAGAAACAACACCAGGGCATGTTTTTTCAAGTTCAGCCTTCATTTCATCGATGAATTCAAATCCGCTAACAAATCTGTTTGGTAAAGCAGCCTTTTCAGCTGTATTAGTTGAAGTTGAATCTATAAGAACAGATCCATCACAACCCTGCAGCATTCATATAACTTAAGTTAAACCCTAATACATAATTAATTGTCATATATATATATAAAACATATTAAATCGAGCTAAATTGTTAAATCTTCTAAAAGTCAAGCTAATAAAGAGAGGTTAAATTTATCACGTCCACCAATAATCAATTATGATACTTAAGTTAAATCGAGGTAAATATCTACAACATATATATGATAGATTAATTAATACGAGCGTACCCTAACAAAGCAATCATGGAAATGAAGCCTTAGAAGCCTTGCTGCAATATTAGCATTAGAGGCTACTAATCTTTCTGATATTTTCTTAACAATGGTTTCTGCAAGAGGGCAGCTTTCCTTATAGTAATTCTTTTTCAGCTCTACTGCATTAGTTATGGAAGTTCCACAACCTACAAGAATGATAAGAGAAAATACTACTATTTTTACTGCACAAATATTAATACCTTTCATTTCTCTCTCTCTCTCTCTCTCTCTCTCTATATATATATATATATATATATATATGGATCTTGAATGTAAAGAAAACAAGAAATGAAGGGAAATTGTTCGAAAATTGATTGGAAAGGAAGATGATGAAGAGAAACTATTTATAGGGATTGGATATTGTCCTAATATTGGACTTTCTATATATATATATATATATATATATATATATATATGTAAGTATAATTTGAGGTTTAGGGATGGATACTTAATTGATAATGATTTGAAAGTCCTCTAAGTTATAAATAATTGATTTGTTTTATTAGAAGTTTCCCTCCAATGACTGTTTCAGCTTATTTTCTATATTTGTTTGACCTAAAGGAATGATGGATGAGGTCTATCTAATTTTTATACTATTTATATCAAGTTAAAATATTCATTTAGGATTTTCTTGTATATATATATATATATATATATATATATATATATATTCGAGTTTGATAGATGTCTATTCTATTTATACGGGATATATATGGATATTCTTAATTTATATATATATAAGGTAATTACTATTATTATTATTTTTAATCTCAAAATATTTATTTTAAATATGACTCGAATTCATAAAACATATATTTATAGGTGAGATGTAGTTTTCATGATTTGATTGAAACCGAACCTTATTCTTTCTTGATAAGCAAGTACAATTGTTTTTTCAACTCTAGGGTTTGTAAAATGAAAAGGACGTGCCCAAGTATAAAATGGTGGTCAACATTCCAAAAAGTTATATTAATAGAGTTTTGGAGGAAATTAAGGAGAAAATAAAATGAGAGATCTTGGAAAATAATTTGGAGTCAAAACTCAAAGCATAAAATACTTTACATTCCATAATACATATGTATATATGCAGTATATATATATATATATATATATATATATATATATATATATTTTATTTATTTATATGTATGTGTGTGGGAGAGAGAAAGTCATTAGCCATTATAATAATATCCAATCGTTTATCAACTCAAATCATATATATATATATTCTTTAGCACATTCATAGCAGTGTTTTAAGGGGAAAGCAAGAAGGAATGTAATGTGTGTGTGTGTGTTTTTTTTTTTTTTTTTTAAGGAAATTCATTGACAATTAAGTGGAGACTTTTTGACAATAAGCATAATTCAATTGTTAGTCATATTATATATAACTCAAGAGTTTATAGTTCGAGTTATGTTGGAGACGGAAAAAAACTTTGAAAAATATATATATATATATATATATATATATATATATATATATATATATATATATTCTTTTACCTCAAACACGACTTAAACTTATGATATTTATCTATATATTTATAAGTGTGTCGGTTACCAAATAACTATTTGTAGTAAAGTTTCATTAAAATTCATTACATAAAGACCTACAACATATAATTGATTAATCCAGACATGAATCCCTCATATACTTTTAAGGATCATTTCATCAATTCAGACAAATTAAACACCAAAACAAAAAAAAAAAAAAAAAAAAAAGTGTGATTAATTAAACCATTAAATTTTCCAAGGGTGAATTAATAGTAATTAATTTATAACCCTGCAGTTCTTCCTAATCTCGCCCTGTTCATTAGTAAGAACTCCAATGGCACCCATCTTGATCATCGATTGAGCGAATCGAAGGAAGAAAATATTTGGATTTTGGAGTAAAGCAACAAGAGCAGCTGATCGAGGATCGGTTAACAGAGCTGCATCTGATCGGAAAATTCCCTTGTTTTGCTTCAAAGACACGTAATAATGGCTGTCGAAACTGGTGGCGCTTCCTTCAGGATCCATGTCCACTAGGGTTGATGGCACGACAGGAAGTGGACAAATCTTCTTCAATGTCTGAACGTAATCAGGCTTTAGTGTTGGATCTGCATCCCCTTTTCCTGTGAAATTGTAGAGTCTTCTTGATACTAAAGAACAATGGGTTTTTCCAATTGTATGTGCCCCTGCAAATTAATCATAATAAAAGCTTAAGTTGATAAAAATCTTTATTTATCATCTTAATATTTTATATTACATCTATATATATATATATATATATATATATATATATATATATATTTTATATATTATGTTACCTGATAAGGTTACGAGGTCAACAATGTCTAGATTGTTACTTTGGAAATTAGCGAGGAGAGCAGAAAAGTTTGCAAATGCAGATGGCAATCCTGCCGATGCTTCTGCAGATCGGGAAATTCTTCCATCTTTTCTACCAGTAAAGACTGGCCAGATTGGCCTTTGGAACTGTTCGTAAAAATTAACGTTGTCAATTTATATATATATATATATATATATATATATATATATACTTACAAAAAAAATATATATGTATATATGTAACACATGCATGATCATGCAGTGGCTTAATTAATTAATTACTTGGAAGGAGACAGCATCTCGAGCTGCCAAAGCAAGAATATCAGCACAAGAGACAACACCAGGGCACATTTTTTCGAGGGTTTGTTTGATGAAATCTATGATTTCGTATCCAGATAGAGATCTGTTTGGTCCAGCTTCTTTTTCAGATGATGGATTTGTTGGGGTTGAATCCAAAAGAATTGATCCATCACAACCCTGCACACAAATATATATATTAACGTGTGTCTCGAACTTATAATTTCTTGATTAATGATATTATCAATTGATTTATGTTTTTTTGACAAATATAATGCCCACATAAATATAAGAATTAGCTTTTTTGAAAAATCATTAGCGTAAGTCCGAGTTATGATATATATATATATATATATATATATGTGTGTGGACATATGTATACGTACCCTCACAAAGCAGTCATGGTAATGAAGTCTTAGCAGCTTTGCAGGCAAAGTGGGATCTTTACTGACATTACTCCAAACAATGTCCCTAACAATGGTTTCAACCGAAGGGCAGGTTGTTCCCAGATAATAATTCAACCTGAAAACCGCCGGTGGATGATCAATTCCACGACCTTTTCCATGACCTCTTCCACCACCTTTATTGCCGCCAAAATTTCCATGGAAGCCTCCACGATCTGCATTGCAGATTACAGCACAGTTCCCAAGAATTGCAAGAACAAGAACAAGAAGTGAAACAAGAAACTTCCTCATTTTTATTTAGGGAAAAAGATAATAATTAAGAGAAATTAATTTGCTTGATGATGGAAATCTGGGGTGATTTAAGAAACCCTTTTATAGGGATCTCATGCATTGTAGATATACATACAATCCGACATCAATATATTCTTGGAAATTTTGAGGTTAATTAAAAAATGTTTTCATGTATGATACCTTAAAGACATGCTATGCAATAAAAGAGAATGATTAGTGAAGTCAAATGTTTATATATTCAGATTAGGGAATATTGTTGTGAAAAAATGTTCATTGAATCATATGCTTGCTAGCAATTACATGTTAGGATATATATATATATATATTTATATGCTGGCAATATCCTTTTTTCTTCTTAAATTGTCATAAATTTCCTCTCATTTTGAACTTGATTATATATCTAACATAGCATAAAAAGGTAAATATAATATATATATATATATATATATATATATATTTTTTTATCATATTACTAGATCAATCTTAGATATGAAGATCAAATGCTAAATTAATTACGTCAATATATATATATATATATACTAAGAGTGGACATAGATAAATTGCATTTTTAATTCTCACAACAACTACTCATGATTCTAATTCTAGTAATGTAATTTTCTACTAGCTATAACCTTAAGTCGTTTGTGAGCTATAAGAGCTCTCCGGATTTAAACTCACACATCGGATGAAAATTAGTCCGAATATAAATACATGCAGTTTGTCACTTATAGTTGAAATTCTTCTAAAAAAATTGAATTTTCTACCATTAATATTTGACATTCTTTGATGATATATATATATATATATATATATTATTTGGAGTATGCTGGAGCATTGAATTCAACCGGCAAGTTTTAATTTCTAATTATTCTCTAATTAATCATTGTATTGTGAACACATTCCATGAAGGTCTTTGCATGTATAGACCTCTATTCATGGCATTTCTAGCTAGGGAACATTCATGGAATTATACATATATCTATATATATATATATAATTATTAAGGCAGAGCTCTTCTGCACGTCCTTAACAGTACTGTAACTCTAGATCTTTTCCTCGTTTCTAGATTCATGAGAGGACATAATTTCTTCCATGAAATATCAAAGAAATTTCTCATATCCCAAATGATCCGGAAAAAAACATGTTATGTATATATATATATATATATATATATATATAAATACACACATATTTCCCAAGAAATCATAAGTTCAAGACACCACATTACATTTTTTCCTGATTTCTCCGGCATTTCCAGTGAGTACTCCAATAGCACCCATTCTCTTGATAGATTGGCTAAACTCAGTGAAGAATTTCTCAGAACTACTGATCATTTCATCAACTATGTTTCTTGCAATTTTATCGGTTAATAATGCAGAATCTGATTGGAAAAGCCCTTGTTTTAGCTTCAGAATGGAGAAATAGTTATTGTCAAATGAAGAACTTCCAGAAGGATCCATTCCCACTGTTGTTTTGTTGTCTGAAAGATTTTGGCATTTGGTTTTTAATGTTGCAGCATAAGTTGAGTTTAGAGATGGATCTGCATCACCTTTTCCTGTGAAATTGTATAATCTGTTGCTGAAGAAATTGCAATGTCCTACTCCAATTGTGTGCCCTCCTACAACACTCAACCATGGAATTATCATAAAACTTAATGATTACGAGTCTGTTAAATTATCATATACTCTAATATCATATCAAATCGAGTTAAATTGTATCATACTTTAAAATCTTAAATTGATAAATCGGGGTTAAGTTTAATTACGTAACACATTCTCATATGAATTTTATGAGTAATAATCGACAAATTGGGGCAAAGACATGAGTTAGAACTCAGGACCTCCTGCTTTAATACTACCTACTGAGTTAAATCAGCAAAATGGGGGGCAAAGACAGAAGTTCAACTCAGGATCTTCTACTTTAGTACCATGTTAAATCGAGTTACATTATCACTTACTCAAAAAATTTAAACCGATAGAAATGAGTTTAATCAGCAAAATGTGGGCAAAAACATGAATTAAACTCAAGATTTCTCGTTTTGATACTATATTAAATCGAATCAAATTGTAAAATACTCTAAAAGTTTAAACTAATAGAAAATGAGTTAAATTAACAAAAACAAGGAAAAGACAATAATCGTACTGACCTGCCCTGTAGTTAAATTTAATCACTTAACAGTTGAATTAATAGGTAAAATGAGACATGACAAATGATATATAATTACAGTGGTTAATATATATATATATATGTATGTATTAATATGCATATGATTTACCTGACAAAACCACAAGATCATGAACAGTGAGATTCTTGGTGGCAAATGATTGCTTGAGAGAGGTGAAATTGAAGAATGGAGAAGGAAGGTTTGCCACAGCTTCTGAAGCAAGTGAAATATTTCCATCTCTTCTCCCAGTTAGTACTTCCCACATTGGTTTATTGAACTGTATTTATAAATGAACATAACTTATAAGTTACATATACATATACATATATATATATATTATAATTCCCGAGATGCAAATGAACTGACAATAAGTTGTTCTAATTTAAACGAGGTTATGAGATCGAACTTTGTACTCACGTATGGAATCTATCAAGACACTCATGCCATAAACATATGTATATATATAATTGCATTAGTTATATATGTATATATATATTGTTCTTACTTGAAAAGAAACGGAATCTCTAGCAGCTAAAGCAACAATGTCTGCACAAGAAACAACAGAAGGGCATGTTTTCTCCAGTTGAGTCTTGATTTCATCGATAACTTCAAAACCTGCAAGTGATAAGTTAGGAATGGCGTCCTTCTCCGCTGTGTTTTTTGCTGTCGAATCTATCAAAACTGATGCATCACAACCCTGATATCATAATTACAATTAATTAAATCAAACCCTGATTTTAATTTAGAGTATATATATATATATATGATATCCGAAGTTATTACTTCGACTAATCCATGTATAGAATTTAACTCCGAATATATGTTCAAAATTGATTAGACTAGTAGGTAATTCAAAATCTGAATTGCACTTCTAGAATGTAGAGTCTAACTCTAATATGGCGTTGTATAGTCAGTAAAGCGTTGAACACGTAATCTCGTTATAATTTAACGAAAGTGTAAAAACCTATATCAAATAGTTTTGCAACAATATATATATATATATATATATATATATATATATATATATATATGTATATGATGAGTTGTTGAGAAATGTTTACCCTTACAAAACAGTCATGGAAATGCATTCTCAGTAACTTAGCAGGCAATGTTGCATTTTTAGCAACATTTTTCCACGTTATACTTTGAACAATCTGCTCAGCTTGAGGACAATTCTTCCTGTAAAAGTTCTTTCTTAGTTCACCACCATTACAGATTCTTGAAGCTGCTAAAACAACAATGGTGATCAACAAAATCTTGTATCTCTTCATTCCCTTCATATCTATATATATCTTTATATATATGTAAGTAATAAAGTGATAAGGAAGAACTGAATAGTCAACTCAATCGAGCTCTATGCATGCTGAAGAGATCCATCCTTATATATACAGAAAAACCAAGTCTATTACATATAATATTCCCAATATTCAATTTGTTTCAACTAATGTAGATTCGACTCAAGTTATATTCTTAGAGTCTAATTATTGTTTAGAAAAAAATTTCACCTCAACCTTTTAACTCTTAGCTCTTACTAACTCGTAACCTTAGCATTTGCCATACATTTTTTCAATATACTGTCGTATTATATGTATTATATGTTTTCACTTTGATTATGTAAGAGTTTGATAAAGAAAATATTAATTAATGCAGATGGAAAAAAGCAAAGATTATTTAATATTATCGGATATATCAATTGCTGGAGAGTGGGTGTACTTTTGGCAACCAAGTATATATATATATATATATATTTATATGTACGTATTCTGTACATATATATATATATATATATATATATATATATATAATTAGTTAGTTAATATATTGGGTCAAAATAAAACTAAGTTAATTAGTTGGTATTAGTAGCTGAAATCATATTTCCTAACTGCATTAGTTAGAAACAAATTTTATTTTTCATGCATTATGCAAACAGTAATGGACGAATATTAGTTGGATCCACCACTCTTTTTTTAGAGGTGTTGGTCCACCACTCTTTATAACATTTTTCTGGAAACCTAATTTTGTCACTATTGTGTTATATATATATATATATATATGTATGTATATATTAAGTCTAAGACAAACATACGAACTATTAGATTATCATAAAATTTGTACAAGGTCTTCGAGGAAATGCTAAGTGAGGTTGCATTTTCGATTCAACACTCGTGTATATAAAAGTTTAAAATTTGATGTTAGAATTTATCTCCTCCGAGTATCTATGTGATTTAAACAATGACTAGTCTAGATGTGAGCATGATTTAATTTGTCACCGACTCATTCAAAACACTTCGTGTCGAGAAAAGATAACAGTCTGGTTGAACTTCCTTACTTAGGTGTTGTATCTAACTTGTCAAGTAAAAGATTTTGAATTTGACTTACGCAAGAGTCACCTTGTATATCGCAATTTCAATTATATGTTATAGTCTTAAGAAGCTCATAGATCTCTCTTGAATTAGTCGATGAAAATACCGGGTTAAAATATATATATATATATATATATATAATATATATATATATATATATATATATATATACCCACATAAGTTGAAATCTTGGCAAAAAAAGAAGAATTGAACAAGAAATTCACACGAAAATGTTCATACTTGGATTCATTTGAATACAAAATAATTATAACAAAAAAAAGCACACAAATTACAACATGGATTGATTCAAAGTTTCAAGATTTGATTTTTGCAATTCAGGGATACCCTGCTTCCAAACATGTCTCCCAGAAAAGCCTGTCTGCTTCCATTTCATCCTCCATCACCATCATCTTCCTACTCATTATTCCATTACTATTTCTTGATTCTTTTCCCACCATAGCCACCTCCTCTTCCACCTCCATAACCTCCTCCTCCTCCTCCTCCGCCTCTGCCTCCACAGTAGTAGTATCATTCGAATCAAGAAGAAAATCTCTGTTTTCATCTAAAGAATCAGAGCTGCAAGATTCAGCATCATCTTCAGTGCCGGTGCTGTTGGTTACAAAAGGGAACCCACCAAGAATATTCATCCATATAAAATTCTGTAAATTTGCTTCGGAACAATATTCAACAGGAATAGTTGAATCGTCCTCGGAATCTCCTGTGGCTTCAAAGAGAAAGAATTGGTGGTACCTTGCAACATTACTACCACCATGGCTTCTTCTGCACTCCATTGTTAAGAGGGGGAAGAAGAAAAATGATATTTATCATTAAGGAAAAAAAGATGGTGGATTTGTGGGGGGCTGCTCTGTTTTTGTGGTGATAATTAGTATTAGGATGACTTTCTGTCTAATCTAATAAGCCATGATGATAATTTCTTATCGCCATGAGTGAAGTGTTAGGTTTTTCTGATTAGTAATACTTAGTGGGTGGGTAAAAATCTCTGGTGATTTCTCCACTTTAGTGGGGAAGGGAGGTGCTCCCCTGCCCTGTATGTATATATATATATATATATATATATATATATATATATATATATATATATATATATATTTCTTCAACCTCTGTTTCTTGCACTTTGCCTGGTTTTGATAGGAAGACTTGAGCCTTAAGTTTTGATGGGGTGTTTAATTCACCAATATCTTTAATCTTCATCGACTAAGTCTCGAGAGATATATGAGGGAAGACTTCAAAATTACTATACATAGGAAGAAATCTCGAGAGTACAATACATGACTAAAATACAGCACAAAATCGTCCACAAATTTCAGAGAGATTCATATGAGAGACATCACATGAATTTCAGCCAAAATTGTCTATAAGGTGAATCCAACTCAAAATCTCAAGATTGTTAAATTATTTGGTTTCTGGAACAATCATGGCTCCTACTAATTTAGATTCGGCTCAAATTACACTCGTAGAGTTCAACTCTTACTCAAAAAAAAATCTCATTCTGATTCGCTTTCCTATTGTGTGTCAAGTCAAGGGCTTCAAGTAAAGGTACTTTAATCATGTCAAATCAGACTACCATATTGTTCTCGACAATCTAAATTTAGGTAATTTTTTAATTAAGAGGGGAAAATGAATTATCTTGAACAAAATAATTTGAGCTATAAAATTCTATGAATTGTTAAGATACATGAATTGGGACAGAAGGAAGGAGTGATCCCTTTTAGACAATGAACCAATATGGTACACTCCTAATTTTGACTTTTCATTTGTTTCAATTCATATATATATATATATATATATATAAATGTGTAATAATCAAAGTCAAAATCAAAGTTAAGATTTTGAGAGATGAAATCCAATTATGAGAGAATCGCTTAAAAAATGTAATCTTTATAGTTTATAATAACTATAAAGAAAGTTTAAACAAATGCCTTTCCGGTCCGCCACTACTACTTTTGAGTTTTGCCGATATTATGTCTTATATTATCCAAGTCATACTCACGCATGATCCCCCTCCACCAAACTTTCTCTTTCTTTCTTTATTTATATCAACCAATATCGAATATTTTGAATTTAGCTCGAATTGTATTGTATCCGTAAAGTTTAAGTTTTATTTCGGAAAAAATCTCATCCAGGATGACTCCTGATGTTCATTGACTCATGTTACCATAAGTGTCAAACTCTACACTACACTTGTTAAAACCAAGACTATTCTTTCTTTTTGTGCACACTGAGGAAAAGTGTTTTCTGACCAAAAACAGAAGTACTGCACCAAAAGAATACAGGATTTACTTAAATTAGTGAGACTCTCTGTTTCTACAAACAACCATAGACTTTCAGAACTCCACTTTGTGTGCAAAATAGTGTTATAGCATTATCATCACTGTAATCCCAGAAATTTTATTGTCTCAATATATAGGTTAAACAAGGCCAAATTTTATTGGCATCAGACTGAAATGGCTGTCTATCCATAAATGGTAATTCTTGATACATCCCACAACAAGACATGAACATAGAAAAAATATATAGCAGTGGCCTAACAGGTGCATAAAGTATGATGTTGCAATAGAGGCAAGAGCATAGACATGTGTCTCCTCGACTTCAACCCCCAAAAACCATTCAAAGAACTGGTAATAAGTTCAAAAGAAATCTATTCAATAACAAAAAGAAGGAACCTTCATATATCCCTAACAAAACGGAGTATAGATTTGATAGAGTGATCGAAATTGAAAAATTCTTGTAATGTGCACCGGAAAGGCTGCAACGCAGAGTTCATGACTCAACTACTTCATTTGATGATCTTCAATGATAAATGTCAATTTTCTGGAATATATTGGAAGCAGGGAAGAAATTCAATCAGAAAAAATATTCAAACACTTCATAGAATTGTAGTTTCATCAATAGGCAGTATATTAGTTAGAGAAAGTGCCAACAATTTAATTCATATATCACACTTCAATAGAGCAGAAACTGATAAATGTTTTAACACAAAGCAAACCTCAAGCACATGAGTCACATATATATATATTTGCGCAATTGTTCATGTACTCTTTTGTATCAAGCTTTAAGTCAACGTCATATTTTTAAATCACACGGATCATGAAAGTCAACTTATTGATTGATGCACGCTAACCTGAACAATAAGGTAGATCCTAGGAACTTCTTCTTGCTTCTGAGTCCTGTTGCCTCCAAGGATTCAGAGCTTCTCTTATGTCCTGAGCTTCAGGAGAGTTCTCCCAAGCTCTTTTCTCTGATTCCAGAACAGTCACTTTATCATCTGCTCAAACATAACACCAAATCACGACTAATTAACTCATAAACCACCAAATACTGCAAGCTAAACCTATGCATTAAATATGGGTTTCAGGTTGCAATAACCTTAGTTCATGAAGTAATTGGAGGATAAAATGCATTAAAGAATCAGGTCACAGCAAATAGGAGAATTCTATATGGAGTAACAGAATAGGAGCTAAACAGCAGCTCATGCTACTCTATATTACATTGCTTTGTTTACTTGCATACTGGTCTGTCACATTCAATCTCATGGATTCCATGCACTTTGATCCCGTTAGTAACTGCTCCAGATGCATTTATATTGCTCATAAATATCGTTTTGAAGTATTTCTAGCGACAGGAACTTATTTAAATGTATGTAAATATATAAACCAACATGACAATGATAACAGTTTGCACAAACTTATGAATAGAAAGATCATGAGATCAGATAAATAGAAGCCTAATCTAAACCTGAATCTTGAATATAGAGCTAAATTCCATATATTATCACAATCCAGAAGTTTTCTCAAATTTTTCATTAGAGCATAAAAAGTTATCACAAGTTAGTCATTACCAGAGGATATAAGAAAAGGTATTGACAGAGTCCTTACCCAACTCAGAACAGAACTCAGAGCAACAGTACCACACACTTCATAAAAACCATGTTTACATCATTGGAGTTGGAAAATACCAAAAACATAGAAGCAATCCCAGTAATTCCATATGAGACATTTAGACACAACTTATATACACCTTTTGTTTTCTTTTGAAAGACTTACATACTGTTTTAAGACTAAAAAATGGGAAGACATCAGTGCAAAAACCAAAAAGGACAAGCCATGATACTAAAGTTTAAAACTTTCACCCATTAGAGTGGTGAAAATGCCAATCTAGTGTCCTCATATATATATATATATATAAAAATACATAGAAATTCCATGATCCTCTGGGATTGTAAGATTACCATAATTTCCATGACAAACTAACCACGCAGAAGATAAAAGCTCAAACTTTAACACTGCCAAAGTGGATTTGGCATCGATAAAGCAAAACCCAGATCATGTAAGCTCAAACAAAACAAAAGAAGAATGAAAAACTCATACTCAGACCAAAATAATTCTATGCAGATATGAACATTAAAGATCTTAGCCAAAAAAAGAGAAAGTTCAGAATAAACTAATTGCAAAGGAAAAAGAAATAAGAAAAGGAGAGCGAGAAGGAGGGTTCTCACACAGAAACCAGTTTTAATCATGAACAATTCCATGGAACCTCCAACCATAGCTGAAAGAAGTGCTATCTTCGCGTACCATCCCACAAATTTCATTCTTCTTTCTGTTTACTTTCCTTCACAATTTGGATTGGTTTATCCAGCCACAATTCAAAAGAAAATACTGCTTCAAGAACACAAATTACAAAAATTCATTCCAAAAGTTGAACCTTTCATGAATTCTTGAAAAAAAAACACAGCTTAACCCCAAAAAAAGACAACTTACAGAAAAGATGAATCTGAACTAGAAGAAGAAGAAGCTCCAGCCTCCAAGGGGAACGCGATTCGTGGTGAACAAATTCCCTAGCAAATATGGACCCAAAGATCCAGAGAAGCGGAGATCCTCCGTAAGTCCTAATTACTATTCCAGCAAGGGCAACCACAATCCCTAACGTTCTTTCCTTTTTCTATATATTTTCATTAATTTCATTTCACTACCCTAAGTTAGATAAATTTTCACTTAAAAATTTTAATTAATTTAATATTGATTTAAATATAAATTTATTGTCGAATAAAGTAAAGTGACAGTGTAGTAAATAAGTATCTATCAAAAAAAAAAGTGTAGTAAATAAGTACACAAAAGAACAGTGACATACATGATGAGTGTGGCACACAGAACTCAAGAATGTCGAAAGAAGACGAAAACTTCTAAAATTCTATTCCAATTTGGTGGGGTCCATTCCTGCCCGTGAAACGCTAATGTTGTTGTCATCTTCTTCTTCTTAGCTCCGACCAGCCACCCAACTCTTGTTACCTGGTTTGGTCCATCTCTCTCTCATGGCCTAATCTCCTTTTCTTTCTCCCTCCTCCCCTTTTAAGTCTGTTTATCCCATTATTATTTTCATTTCTTGCTTTTCTTGGAGCCCTTTAATCTCCCCTTTCTGTTTTTCTTTTTCTACACTTTTTGGAGTAAAACATACTGCAAGTAGTGTTGTAAAAAAGATTGGGTCTTTAATGCTTTGAGGGTTGCTGCTAATCTTTGGTCTTTAATTAGTGCCATATATATATATTTTATATATATATACATATAATCTTTCCTTTTTATCTTTGTCTGGAATAGGGACTGTTTGTCTTGCCTTCTTTTCGTTTCTTTAACTTTTGTTCATCAAGCTAGAGTCTTTCCTGAGGGGGGAACAAGAAATGGAGACAGCTGGAGCGTTAGAAGACGTTTCAAGTTCTGTTTCAGAAAGTAATCATCCCCATCATCGTTATTCAAAGGTCAGTTTATCAATTTGTGATCTGTGTGTATCTCTGTTTTATTTTTATTTTTTTCTTGTTCATGTGCAGTTTCTTTGCTCTGTAAAATTTAGGATGTTATTCAGATACTATTTCGTAGGACTGTCTTATATAGACTAAAGATTATCCATATCTTCCAGGTGAAATGAGTAAGCCTTGGATTTGGATCGTTAGGTTATTATTTTATTTTCTTTGGGGATCAGAAGTTTTCTGTGCTTTGTATACTGAGGATAGTATTCAAATCCACTGGTATGGGTACAGAAGCCTGAGAAGACTCTAATAATCTTAATTGAATTAGTCATTTAGAGATTTATGTCTCTAATGAGATTCCATAAGTGCTTTCTGCATTCTAGCCCTTTAGGGAGAAGCTTTATAATTCAGTGCAGAAGACAAGAAATGAGAATATACAAGTTATAAGAAGGCATTTTTGGCTGTTGTTAGCTTCTTTTTCTTATGGTTCATCCTAAGTGAAGACTACTACCAGATGTGGTAAAAATTTCTTATGGTTCAATGTCTTCTTTTGCTAAGGGATGCATATCTGCAAATATGGGCTCTTTATCTCAATGGTATATTGTTATTACGATATGTAGGATGTTACCGATAACAATGAGTCTCCAGGAGCAGCTGTAAGTTCAGCTGGAAATGCTTGGCGTGCAGATTTATCTCTTCAAATACCACCGAGAAGTAGCATTACTGCAAAGGCTTTAATCCAGTCTCCAAGTGTCTCTAGTGGAAGTTCATCAACTGCTGGCTTTCTTCGAGCTTTAAGCTTCAAGAAGAAGCCAACAGCAACTGAGGGCGAAAGAAGCTCTCTCTTGAATTGTGACATCAGAGTGGAAAGTCCTGTTTCATCCAATCTAGCATCTGATGCGTCTTGGAAAAGATGTACATCTCTTCCTGTCACACCTGCTTCTCACTTATCTCCTACTGTTGCCGTGCCTACTTCTGCAAGGATGCCTAGTGAAAGGAAAAGATCACAAGTAAGTTGTTATCCTGTACTTCAGATGTTTTTCATCATTTTGGCTTTGGATCTAAAATGCGAAATTTAAATTTAGTGACTTCGGAAAGAGTAAGGATTTGCACCTAGTTGTTGCAGCAGCATTCTAACAGAATAAATACTTTTCGCATTTTTCTTGTGCTTACTGCAGATAGCTACATCAAAACCAGTTGTTTCCAGGTCCCTCTCTGTGCCTGGAAGAAATTTGGTCATTGTAAGATCAGCATCATTTGCTAACCGTGAAGAAGACATTCCAGAAGCTGGTGATGGTATGCCATGTTTATATGATCTGAGATCTAGAATCCTTTTATTGATTTGCACAGTGACCCTAATATATTGCTATATATATTCTACTTTCATTTTGGCATATCCTTAAATAGTTGCTTCCATACAAACTAGTAGACTTCTGAATCCATTTCATATTGTTTTATAGATTTATTCTTTCGAACTTTGAAACTTATCTTTTTGAAGTCTGGAAACTGTTGTATTTTCCCCGTGTAGCCAATCTCTCTCTAAGACATGCTGTTGAATTCTATTGACAGAATGAGTATTGGAATTAGAATATATATATATATTTGCTGGTAAAAGAAGGCTTTATCTTTGCATATATCCAGTCTGTGTTTTTGCAGCATATGTGCTGCCTGCTTTGTTTACGAAAGGTCCTGAATAGTTTATGATTGATAAATGATCTGCTTTATTAACTTCCGTCCAAACTTCTCTACATGTGCAAGTTAGACGAAATAACTCCTGATCCTGCTGATGAGGATCAAGAAATACCTGAAGAGGAAGCAGTTTGCAGGATTTGCTTTGATGTATGTGAAGAAGGAAATACTCTAAAGATGGAGTGCAGCTGCAAAGGTGATCTCAGACTTGTGCATGAACAATGTGCAATTAAATGGTTTAGTATGAAAGGAAACAAAAACTGTGAAGTTTGTGGTCATGAAGTTCTGAATTTACCTGTCACTTTGCTCCGTGTGCCAAATGCAAATCAAAGTGAGAATAATCCCAATTTGCATCATACTTCAAATTCACAAAGAATTAGGTAATTGCTTACCAATCTTTTCCAAAAATTTCCTTTCTATTTCTATCAATGAGCTAATGTATGCATTCATGTGCAACTGGTGATGCAGTGCTTGGCAGGACTTTGTGGTTCTTGTCTTAATTAGTACAATATGCTATTTCTTCTTTCTCGAGCAGCTATTGGTGAGTTTTCTGGCTCTAGAATTTGACATGACACGTAGCATGTGGCTTGAGAAGCTTGAACATGTGCCCCCTGATATTTTTATGGACTTAATGTTTTTCTCCTCTATTCATGATGAAGTATTTTCATCAAGTTAAACATATCGTTTCCAAATACGAGCCTAACTAATATCTTAATCCTTGTGACAAAGTTTTAACTTTTCATAAGATTTGTGTCCAAAACTCAGGAAGAAAGAGGAACTTATCCGGAAAATAGAAATAGCAGCTGACATTCTTGAATCTTTTATGTTCTTCCTTTTGTGTAGATTCAAGAAATGAAAACACAGGCACTTGTGGTTGCTGCACCATTTGCTTTCACTTTGGGTCTACTGGCATCTATATTTGCTGTCATTCTAGGTAGGGATGTGTCTGAGACATCTTGTTCAACTTCGATTTTTACTTTAGTTGTGTTTGTCTGAGATCACCTCACTGCTGTGCAGCAATTAAAGAGTACATATGGACATATGCTGCTCTCGAGTTTGCCCTTGTTGCTATCATTGTCCATGTCTTCTATTCCATGGTGAGTTCTACATAGTTTTACATACAATCAATATTCTCGCGACTAACCAATCAGGTTACTGTCTCATCTCCTTATAGTCTTCTCTAAAATGGCAAATAATTTGTGTCTTTGATTAATAAGTTGTCCTATTATTACCATTGTGTTTTTTTATGAATGGAATTTACTAATGCTGTTAACCTTTGGTTTGATGGCAGCTTCACTTGGATGCAGTTTATGCAATATTGACATCATCTGTTATAGGTTTTGGATTGGCTATGGGTATGAATGCTTTATATATTCGATATTTTAACTGGAGAGTACAACTTCCCCTGAACTCCTCTACTAATCCAGCCTGATCAAATTTTGGAGATCCTCAAAATCAATGGAATGTATATATATATATATATATTATTATTATCATTCAAAGAGAAGGAGTGTGTTGCAGTATCTATAATTAACAATTGTAAACTGCAGGATCCTATTTTTCATTACACTTCTGCAATCAATTTCTGGAACTTTACTTTCATTTATGACGTATTACCATTTACAGAACAAAAAGAAAAACACATCTGATCATACTTTACAGGATTCAGATGCCTAGATTTACTGCAGAAGGGAAAAATTAAAAAAGAAAAAAAAAAAAAAAAAACAGCAAATATTCATGCTTGTTATGTATTTACAAGAGCTATTCATGGCGGAAAACAGGAAATAGAAGTGAACAAAACGCTTATTTGCCTTTAGAGACGGGAATATATACATTGTCCTTTCTTTTCAACCATATAGTTGAGCGAGTTCTCTTGATGCTATCTGTGAAAAGCTGGTGCCTGAAAATGTGATCAAATAAACATCTTATGAGACACATGTTAAGATGAGTAATGACATCCCCACAAGTAGTAATGTGAGTGCTGCATGAGATTCTTTGGAAGGATACACTATCAGGAAAGTTAAGGTGAAGTCTTCTTCAAGCGAGAAAGAGCTATCTAAGCTAAATTCAGATTAGATTAGTTGGAACCACCACTATTATTGACACAACCTAAGTTAAATTTGAATTAGTCGGAGCAGTAGTTACAAATATTAGATGGTCTAACCAAAAAAAATGAATGGATTGAATCTTTGATCTAAATTGTTTCATCTTAATGCTTACTTATAACTTCCAACATAATGTTGGTTGTGTTTTTAATTTTCAAGTAGGGCAAAACAGAAAACAGGATTTTCATATATGATCAGTTCCCTAGTGTTATGTTTTTCCAAACATTTTAATGCACCCAAGCTAAAGTAAACAAACCTTTCATAATCCAGTCTCTGAGTAACTATTCCATTCAGAAGCAGCTCAGAACTGTAAACAGAAGCACCTGCAGATACAAACAGACAATGTCTCAGAATCAAACAGTTTTAGGTCTTAATTCTTTCATGAAAAGAACATCTGAATTCTAACCTTTCTCAAGGAAGGGAACACAGATGTCATAGTCCTCTTCACAAGAAAGAACTAAAAGATCTTCTGGAAAATTCTCATCTTTCAATGAAGACCTTCCAAGTCTCTCCACAGCCTGAATATTTTTACCAAAGGTAAATATAGACAACAAAATCCTTCTATATGCTGCTTGATAATTGAGATAGTAAACAAGAAAGGCCAGGAATCTACATACCAAACCATGAACTGCCTTGACCAAGCCTGCTAATATCTCTTTACCAGGATTCGTGTTTGGAGTGATGAAGACTCTACGACCCTGCATCTTTTTCATGTTAGGAATTCAGTGGGGATCAGTTAAAAATTAAAAAATGCAGATTAATACCTGTAAAAGTGGATGTTGACTAGCTCTTGCTAATGAAGCTGGCATACTAAAGCCAAACTCTTTTTCCTTTTTGGCATCTCTCAATATATAACTTTTCTCATCAATTAAACAACTAGCTTCTCCACAACTCTCCAGCCACAGGTGTGTTACTACTGGCTTTCCAAAAGCAATTGCTTCTAGCATATTCCTTGTGCGAACAAATTCATCAGTTACAAAATGGGAGGCATCAGACACTGATGAAGCTACTGAAGCTCCGAGCCGGTTCAAAATCTATAAGGGATAGAAAGAAAAGAATTTCATAATTTAAGTTGTATACGTAGATACACATAAGCAAAAGAACAGAAAAAGATACCTTCTTCTGCTGTTTAATTATATCTCTATCCAGGTGACGGCTGAATAGAACTCGAACACTTGCCATATCTCTTCTTCTCCTAGAATCTTTAACTGCAGAAGTAGGTTTGGGACCAGTGATAAGTAGGCTATTAACTTCTCTTGAGAGAGATGACCCTAGAAGATTTTTTCTACACGATTGTTTATGATATTCATCACCCTTACAAATAGGTGATGCATCATTAACTGGTGTCGCACAATTGATAGGAGTTGCAATTTCTAAAGCAGATGATTTATGCCCATCTTTCGAAGATGCTTCTGGGCTGCTGTTTGTCTTTTCCCCTTCAGCAAATGTCTTGTTATCTTTATTTCTATTTACAACAGAAGGCTTAGATGACTTTGCATGGACCATATTACCTCCACTAACATCTAAATGCTTCTTCACATTTTTGTTCGTTGTTGAAGAGCTTTTAATATCAAGCTTTGACAATTTGGATCTTTTGTTGAATTCAGTAGTTTCTTCTTGACCAACCAATGCAAATCTTGATTTTGTTCGTCTTCCTTTTGGATGTTCCACTATGTTTGGTAGCACAACTTCTATATTCCCAAACTTGCCAGCTGGATCAGCCTTATCCTCAGAGGTCTCAGAAGTAGAAGCTTTTGTCCCGCTCCTTCTGTTCTGATACACATTACCTGTAACATCAACGCACTCCCTAGATCTCTTCATATTGTTTCCAGATTGTGAATGATTGACTGGTATTGATTGCCTAGTTCGATGAGCAACAGGAACAAAAGAATCATTTTGATCTTGTGTAGGAAGGTTATTCAAAGATTTTGAACCACCTGATCTGGAGGTGCAAGTTCTGTCAATCTTATCTCTTCTTGTTCGCCCGACCATCTTTGATATACTGCTCAGGTTTTGTTCACTTGTATTTTCAAGAAATGCCTTCTGATCTAACTTACCCCTCTTTAGTTCTCTTTCTCCAAGCTGTGGATCCAATGTTTTTCTAGAATTCTTAGATCGCTTTGAAGAAAGATCAGACAACTCTCTATGTGATTCAACAACAGCCCTAGCTCTCTTACACTGTCTAGTAATAGCACCAGCACCAAAAGAACGTATTTCTTTACGATGAAGGTTTTGCTTTAAATTTGATTTGCTACCGGCTTCTCCACAAGGACTCTTTCTCAGGCTTTTCATACCTTCATGGCCATCATTATCAGAAATGCTTGCTGCAAAGCGCAGGGTTTCCATAGCATCAGCTGCAATCTGTGTATCTAAACCAACATCTAGCACATCATGAGCATCGTTGTCATTACTACCATCTGCTTCCCTATCCCCAGAAGCAGCACTTATCTCTTCATCCAACTCCTTCGTGAGATTTTTTCTGAAGCTTTCCTCTCTTGATTCACCATTCAAGCTCAGACTTTTTGACAGTCGCCTTGAATCAGACAAAACGGCATCTTTTGATTTTTTGCTTTCATTAAGATGCTCCTCATCTCCATTTTCTTGAGGATTTGTGCCACTTTTGGAGTTCTGAAACCTGGACTTTCTAGAAGGCTTAAGAGATTTCTTACTGTCAAAGAACAATTCTTTGTTCTTTTTAAAAAATTCTCCCCCTTCTTCATCTTCAAGATTGTCATCCCAAATAAAAGCCTTGTTCTCTACCTCACTCATTCTAGTAGCAGTTTTCCTTGCCAAACTCTGAGCCCCTTTTACATTTGGGATGGATTTTGATTTGCCATCAGTTGATTCCTTGAATAAAGCTTTTTCAACATTATCCATCATATTTAGTGTAACAATTTTGTCCACGACTTCAAGGGCATTAGCTTGTGACGACTCCCCTGGTTCTTGAGAATCTACATAACTTAAACCACCCAAACCATTTTCAGACGCAAACACCAGAGGCAAATCTGTATTATCAGCATTATTCATGCCATCGTCCACTTGTCTGATATCTGATGATGTACTATCATCCATAAAAAGTTTTCTTACAGTTGAACTACGAAACTTCCTTGAATATTCACTCTTAGATTCAATATGTTGATCGCTCTCTAGCTGAGTGTGTCTTTGATCACTCTGTTCACATTCATTTTCCAACTCAAGCAATTTTCTGGTTTCAACCATATTATTTCTCTGACTATCTGGGTTACATTCATTTCTAAACTTGAAAGAATATCTGCTAACAAGTATTCCATCTTCCTCGGCATTCTGCAGCTTCAGAGAATTGTCACTAGCAGAACATGAGTTTTTATTTCTTTTCAAGGCAATATTTCGAGCTGCCAAACCAGAGGCTCGAATTGATGCAGCACGCGTAGAAGAAAACCGTCTACACACAGATCCTGAAAAAACAGAATCATGATCCACAAGTTTAGAAGGAATAAGACACTAAAGTCTAAATGATAAAAAATAAACAAGTAGACTAACATATTATCAACATACAGAAGAAAAACATAAATATATATATATATATATATAAATATATCCATTGAATATATATATATATATATATATATATATGTAAATAAGTGAACCTGAATGATCCACTTCATTACTTAATGCAGCTGCAGCTGCATCTTGAATCTCTTCCACTTTCTTCATTAAGATCAGCAGATTTCATATTCAATGGATCAACAAAACAATTGCCACTTCTTTGGGCAGAATCCTGAACTGATATCACCTGAGTGTCACAAAACTCCTCTGTTTCAGTAACTCCCTCATCATCACTACCAATAGGAACTTCAGCTTTGGAGTCATCCAAGACTTGGGTTTCACCACCTAGATCTACTGGTTGAGTTTGACCGCAAAGCTCAACTACTTGGGTATGACCACCAAGGTCCACCTGTTGAATTTCACAACAAAGCTCATCTGCTTGGGAATACCCAACAAGATCTACTTGTTGAGTTTCACCACAAAGCTCATCTACTTGGGTATATCCAGCAAGATCCACTTGCTGAGTTTCACCACAAAGTTCATCTATCGGGGCACAATGATCAAGATCCGCCAGTTGAGTTTCCGGACAAAGCTCAGCCACTTGAGTCTCATGACCAAGATCCACCAATTGAGTCTCATGACCAAGATCCACCAATTGAGTCTCAAACGCATCTCCAAATGGAAAAAACTCATCAACTGTGACAGCATTTTAAGGATATTTGAATCTATCAATTCATCTAAAAAAACAATAGTTCTCTCACACAAATGTGAAGCCAAAAGGGAAAAAGAAACTATGAAAAATTTAAAAAATAAAAATAAAAGAAACCAAAAAGGCTACTGTTTGCTGAAAAAACTGCATTATGCACATTAACTAAACATATATTAATCATATTTCACACCAAAGTTCAGATCTTTCCACCAAATCTGTAATATAAGGATAACAACAAAGCCCCTTTCCAGGAAGAAAATAGGGCATACACTCTTATCCAGCTCAGTCTACAAACAAACGCCATAGAAAGAAAGCAATACCATGAACATGCAAAAACTTTATTTAACAAGAATGAAAAATGTCTTTTTCCCTTCATTCTGTGCTCAAAGTCAAAACTAAATATCTATTCCAGAAGAATCAAGCATAAAAGGAAAAGAGAAAATGTACTAATAAAAATGAAAGCTTGAATGCATAAAAATAGTACCTTTTCTTAAACCCATTCAAGCACGAAAAAATCCAAAGGATTTTCTTTATTTTTCAATTCACCGAAAACTTTCATTAAGAATGGATAAACGAACAAGCCAAAAATTTAAAAAAAAAAAAAAAAAAAAAAACATGCAGCGAATTAAACTGGATACCAAAAAGAAAGAAAAAAGGAATTTACCACCGAATGGAGAAATTTCATCATCAACAGGCTGAGTATCAAAATCGTCTAAATCCACGTCCATATTATTCTTAATCGATTCAATCTTCTTCTCATTACCTCCGACGGGACCCATTATAACTCATCTGGAGCAAAGTATAAACACCCCCAAAAAAAAAATCAAAAAAAGATACAGAAAGGAGACGACTCGTGAATAATAAAAATAAGAATCTTACGGAGTTTATAAGATGTAAACAAAGCGAAAGAAAGAAAAGGGAATAAGAGTTTAGGGTTCTTCAGAGTAAATTGGAGGGAAAATTGTAGACAGGGAATTTGGAGGGAAAGGGGTTTCTACTGTTGCTGTATTTCACTAGGTTTATAACTGGAACAGGGAAAAAGGAAAACCTCGGACTTTTCGCACGTGCGAAAAAAAATATATTAAAAAAATATGAATAAAAAGGATAATTTTATGGGGGCGTTCCGAGAATCGAACTCGGGACCTCTCGCACCCAAAGCGAGAATCATACCACTAGACCAAACGCCCTGAATGATTAATACGGCGCAAAGTATTATTATAATAACAAAATATAATTGCTTACAAAAAAAAAAAAAAAAAAAAAAAAAAAAATATAATTAGCACTACTTTTTGTTTAGATTTTTTTTTTTGTTAGAGGCAGATTTGCTAAATGGCTCCAAACTATGAGAGTACATTTTTAAGCTAAATTCACATCTAAATTAATTCTCGTTCGAGTTGGGTTAGTCCCTTGCAAAAGGAAGTACTGATCCCAAATTTTAAACAACTGCATACGTGAATAAGAGTTCAAACCTTCAACCTTATTTAAGTCGGGAGATCTTCTTACCAACTTACATGTGTCTTGAGTTCTTTTGTTTAGACTTAGACCAACTATGGGCAATGCATATTTATGTCCAAACAAATTTTATTTGAGTCAATCAAGTCTCTTACAAAAAGTAAGTTTTGGTCATAAGTTTAAAATGTAATTTAGTTTGAGCCGACCAAATCCCTTGCACGAGGTAAACTTTTATCAAGTTTTATTTACATTCAAACTAATCCCTAGTTACAATAAGTAAACTTAGTTTGAGTTGAGTAAGTCTTGCAGAAAGTAAATTTTAACTCCAAGTTTAGTACAATTTCAATGTTACAACTTCACATGCACCTTGCGAGGTTCATGTATAACCCATCTCTATCAACTTCTTTCGTCTTTTAACAAAATCTATGAACAACTCTTTTGACAATATTAACTTCAAATGCTCTAAACCTAAGTTAATAAGAAAATGCAACACAAAGTCTTCACTATCATGAAATTACTAATATGAGACCTTAACCTAAGCTAAATCCAAATTAGTCTATCCAATTTCCCAGATACAACATTCCAAAAAGTCATGAACATAATAATGCCAGAAAAGAGGCAACAAAAAGTATCAAATGTAATGCAATGCAAAAGACTTGCAGAGAATTATGCTTGGAAAGACCAGTTTAATTATGTAGTAACTATTCCACAATTTTGACTAGACACAACTAGCTGTTAAATTTCACCATTTTTTTCTTTTTCCAATTAGATTTTTTTCCATTGGTTACAACCAGGGCCTCTGTACAAAAAAGTCCCTAGTCACTACATAAATACATAAAAAAAGGTGGAAACTTTAATTAAGCAGAGAAACAAATGCTATATCATCATCATCTTCTTCTTTGTATCAGCTATGGCAAAAGTAGTGAAGGGGAATTGCTGCAGTATCAAGCTCCAAGAAACCTCTCAGGCTGCCTTCTTTTTCTTCAGTCAGCCGAAATGCAGGAATCCTGTGCGAGAACCTAAGTAGTTCAGTCAATGGTATATCCATAGTTACTCTCAACTGACCTTCTATTTGAGGCTTGAAAATGGATTTATAGCCATCCACTTGGTCTAATACCATCACTGTTATCCGTAAATCATCTTTCCTCTGTACTTCCACAATGTGGTATCTACAATCTTCCAATTCTACAGATTTCATTTCAGGGCTCCAATCCTTATATAGAGCCCAAACATCACCAGGTAGGGGAAATATGGAGAAAATTTTATTTTCGTACCTAGTTTCAACTCTCACCTGATGAGAGAAGGCTGCAGTGCTGTTATATTTATGTAGGTCTTCTCCAAGCTTAAATTGTCCGCAACAAATTGGCATCTCCTTGTCCTTCCAATTGATTACACGTTTTGATGATGGACGAACCAGCCATTTGATGTGCAAATCGAAACCATTATTAGAGGAGCCATCAATTTTCTGAACTATACCATAATTCTTTGGTAAGGCATCTTCATCACTGTATATTGCCCATATCTGACCAACCTCAATTTTTTGCAAGGATCTGTCAGCATTGAAGTCATGAAATACTTGGTCAGGAACAACATAACCACGGGTAGGTGAGCCGCCCACAATGCCCTTGGCCAAACCATCAGAACCACCACAGCTGAACTTTCGACGACCTTCTACCTCTGCCTTCCCTAAAGAAGATGATTTCCTTATACATATTGCCTCCAATCCCAATTCCTCGTCACTTTCATCAGATAGTATAATAGGGTCCATCATGTTTGCCATAGTTGAATTTCCTTTGGACCCCATATTCTGTGAATGGATCTTAGGTGCATCATCTTTCAGATTTACTGTATCATTAAAACAATCCTTTTCTTCAGATATCTCCTTCTTTTGTACAGATTGGGTAACTTCCTTGGACTCAGCATTCTTCCTTCCCTGTGTATCTTCCGGAAATTCAGAACAAGAACCATTAAGAATGGAAGAATCAGGTAAGGAAGCAGGGTCAAGCTCAAAAGCCCCTGCAGGGACATTTTTCCCTTCCTTCCCAGTCATCATGAAAGAAGGAACCTTATGAGAGAATTTGAACATTTCCTTTGCTGGAATTAGAACAGGATCCATGTCATCCTTTCTTGCTCGACCAAATAGACAAGCAAAGTCTTTCAACTTACCCAGGTATGCAACTTGTATACCAGTATCCTCAACATAATCTGAGAAAATCTCGACAAACTCAAACTCATACTTGTTCTTCCTCTGTGGATCAGAATGCCAATTGATATCCCAGTTCTTAAAGATGGCCCATGTTTCCCCTTTTCTTGGATAAATTTTGTAACTATTTCGTCTGCTTCCTTTCTCCCAGCAGACCAGATGAGAGAACATTGCATGATCTTCACAGTCCTCTCTGCTTCCATGTTGGAACTTACCACAAGAGACTGGCAAACCTACACTGACCCACATGATTTCATCATTGTCATCAGGATTTGGTTCTAACCAGGTGATTTTGAGCTTAAATCCAGGACGGTAAACTTTGCTGATAAGAGCATAAAATCTAGGCATGGCATCTGTAGTATCATATACAGCCCATATTTGTCCAGCAGCAAAGCATTCTTCTCTTCTTTCTTTATCAAAATCACAAAATTCAGGATCAGGATACTCATAAATTGTCGGAGGAGGAATATTCTTTTCATCATCCTTGGAAACTGATGCCTGTTCATATGACTTTCCAGCTTCTTTCTGTCCATTTTGTACATTTAATTTAGTAGAACTCTCCTCATGTTTAACTTCTTTCTGATTTTCTACAACATCAGCAGCAGCTTGTTTGTGGAACATACGCTCTTCAACCTCAACACCAGAGAAAGATTCGGAGGATCTTGACCTTTTCGATGGTTCCACCAAATCATCCTCACTCATATTTTCATCATAAGATACCTTTTGCTTAGAACGAGCAGATCTGCGGAGGTTCTGCTCACTGTGACACCCATATTTTTCTCCAAGCACCATACCTTCATCAACATCCGTGCTACTCTCAGAGTCTGAACTCTCACTGGATTCTACTGACCTGATTCTCCTCCTACGCTTATTATTCAGGACCTTATCAGAAGTAAATATTTTCTCACGTGATGAATCAACATGATTGTTTGCCTGATTTTCTGACCTTGAAGATGACTTCTTAGAAGTACTTCGCGGTCCAGGTGTAGCATGGTTGCGGCTAACGCCTCCTCCCTGTCGGGTATATGTAGGCTGACTAAAATTACTTCCTGAGCTTACACCAGGCTGATTCATCTCAAAGCCTGAAAAAGACTTTTTACAGGCTTGACAGATTAGGGTTTTATTGATTAAGTCCTTATAATATTGGTACCTCATAGAACAAAAGGGGCAGACAGTCCAAAAAGTTGGTCGGTGATCATTGGATCCTGACGGCATATGTTGGTTATGTGGTTGATGCTGTTGATTCATGAACTCATTAGCATTGTTTGGAAAGGGGTTCTGGAACCAAGAATGCACCCCCCTGGGATTTGGAGGCCTACTTCCTTGCTGCATGGTCCTGTTTGATACTGGAAATCTGCCTGAAGCTTTACATTTTCTATCATACATCATCCGCTTCTCCCTATCCAAAAGGACCTTCTGAGCTTCACCAACAAACTTGAAAGCATCTGAAGCACCAGCAAGCTTGTTCTTGTCAGGATGAAGCAAGAGCGCTAACTTGCGATATTGTTTCTTGATAGTCATCTCGTCAGCTGTTGGCTCAACCTGAAGAATACCATACCAATCGTTCTCATTTCCAACCTTTTTCTGAGCAGCACAATGCACATCACAAACTAAGATCATCTGGGAAATGTCTTTGAGATCAGGATAGAGTTTCTGGGCCTTTTGAGCTACTTTCTTTGCATTGACAAAATCTTTACTTTCCATCTTCCTCTCTGCCAAATCTTTGGCCCTGTTAGCCTCTTCTTTGTTACAGTCCATCAGTGATCTGGGAATCTGGAATTTCAACAAACAAGCTTAAATGGTGAACACAGATTGTCAAATAGCTACCTCCAACTAGCCAGCATCTGCAAAATTCAGATAAGATCAAAAAACATTTTGAGAAAAGAAACTGAAATGCAATAAATACTTTTCTATATGACATGACGATAAGACAGGAAGAGGAAAGAAAAAGTAATACGATTATAGAGGCTGGTTAGATGAATGAAGTCGATTATCATGATTGCTTAGAAATGCATTATTTCCTATTCAATAAACTTCAATGAAGTTATGTCCATCATATCATGATTTAGGGTTCAAAGTATAGGATAGGCATGAATTTAATCTCACCACATTATTTATAACAGGGTGATTTCACCTGAAAAAAATTCAAAATTTTGTAATATTTAAGGATATTTCCCATTAATAATAACAATATGATAGATTGCAAAATAAATTGGCAATCAGGACCAGTTTCACCTCTTTCTTAAAGATAAAGCTAGAAAACTTCCTAATAAAATAACAAAAACATGAAAGTTGCAACTTCCCCATAGAATCCTTGCCTGTATATCAAACAAGATGATTTCTATTATTTAAGAAAACAAATAGAGAAGCCAAAAAGTGGAAGAAACAATTCAGATGAAGGAAAAATGAAATTGAAACTTGACTCTTTCCCTTTACCCTTTGCCTCCTTTCTTCACGTTAAGGTTTGGAAGTCATTGGAATAGACAGCTGATGTTCATGCAGTGGCTGGCTGCAAGAAACAAAAGATTCACTATCAATATCTTTACATATTGTACAAAAGTTGTAGAAGCTACTAGTTGGATCAATTGTGCATGAGGGATACAAGACGATTTGTTTGAGTAATTGACATGATATAAAAATATCATGATTTCAACACTGACAGAGAATAGGAAAGGCTAAAAGAATGAAAATTTTCTAATCAAACAAAGAGTTTACTTTATAGTGTTAACATTGAAATTTTCATTATGAATCATCTGTTAAGGTTTTAACAGTTTATGCATACGAATAAAAGTTCAAGATGGGTTCTAGTTAATAAACATATTTAGAATCTATTTAGGAGTCGTAGTCTTTTTAATTACTATTAGTTATAGCTTAGAAGACAAGTCCTATAAGATAAAGGATTCTTGCTTTATGTATTATGATAGGTTTCCTGCAATCAATAGAGTATGCATATTGTTTCTCTAATTTTGTTGTGTGAAACAATCAAACTTAAGGTCCCTGGTCTGAGTTCTGAGGTTTATCTTTCTTTAGTGTGACGCTTAGAATTCTTGATAAGCTCCAGGCACAAGCTCTTCTTAATGCACCTCTTAAACTATTGGTTTGCATTTTTATTTTACTACTTCTAGTGATCCTTTTTAGCCCCTCTCTTGAACATTGATGTTGAGGTAAAAGATCTCTCATTATTTACCCGCCATAATTTTTCAACATGCCAAGGACAACCTCATCTTCCCACTATTTGCATAACAGACAATTTACATGAGATATCAAGTTGACCTAGAGTTTTTCCCTTATCAGTGCTTTTGCATGTAATTATGATATTCTTTTTCTTTGGCTTATTTCTTATCAATCCATATTATGATCAACATCACAAGAAAGTTATCCATCTTGGCAGTGTGGTTGATACAAGGTTGTTCATTGTCTCTTTAATTGTTCTTCTTCCTCAACAAAACCAACCATTAACCTGATAAAACCAGATACATTCAGCAGACATGCAACCCAATTCATAATACTGAAATCAATATAAAGACCCTAAAATAAGACACATTACAGCATTTTTTCTCTCCTCTCAAGAGTGCACAAAGTCCAAATCTAATTTCAACCGTCTTTCATCTATAAGTAGTTCTATAACTAAAGCCACAAATCCAAAGTCCCCCAAGACTAAAAAGCTGATGACGGCCAAAATCAACCACCTAAGGCCACAACAATGTTGACCCCCATTCCACAACGTTCCTTTTATCTCAAAACCAGTAAATCACCCATGCACTACAGAAAACATGCAATAGAATTACAACCCTTTACCCAAAGCAAAAACCCAAAAATTAAAGGCAGTGAAAGTCCATGAAAAAATAATCAAAGATCAATACTTCCAAGCCTACAAAACAACCCGTCTATCAACACAAAGCTGCCCAAAAAGTGAATTTTTCACATAACACAAATATTCTAACCGTTTAGAAAAACCCTAGAACACTCGATCTTGACCAAATCATTATCCACTAAAAAAAAACTAGCAAGAGAAGATAGTAAAGTACATAGAATTCAGAAGCAAAAACAGAAAATTAGTCTGCCAAAAAAAGCTTACTTCTTAGCTCCCCTAGAGAAGACGAACATGCAACGAACTGGGGAGAGAGGCAAATCTAGGGAGGAGGGTTTTGAGGTGGCAGTGAAGAAGAAGAAGAAGAAGAAGAAGAAGAAGGAGGTGTAGGAGAAAGGGATCATTGGTGTGTGAGGGGGTGAAAGAGGAGGGAAGGTGAAAAATAGTCCCAGGGTTTGATTTAATTACACTATTAGTACTGGTTAATTGCCCTCAGTGGCACTTCGTAAATAAATTGAGTTCCAGGGGCAATTTTTTCTGTTTTTATTTTCCAAATTTACCCCTGTCCAAGACTTAAATGCCTTAATCCGTTTTTTGAAAAAGGAAATATTTTTTGAAAATACTTCCATAAATCAGATCATTCTAGTCCTTACTTTCCTTTTATGGTTTGACAAGAAAATATATTTTTTGAAAATAAAAATATAAAAATTAACGTGTCTTTTGAATAATTCATTCGGTTTCGAGTCATTAGATTTGATCCGAGTTATACCTCCAAGAGTTTAACTCTCATTCAAGAAAAGATTTCACTCGATCTTACATGTAGAGCTATTCGCGAACAAAGTTTGTTCGTTTATTAATCGAACCGAACTCGAACAAATTTTTAGGCTCGATTAATTCACTATTTACGAACATAATCGAGCGTTCGCGAACATATTATTATTTTTTTTTTATTATAATTTATATATATATTATTTAAATAAAAAATTTTTAAAAAAAAAAAGTGTCATAGTTCGTGAACTCAAGCTCGAACTCGAGCTTTATAAACAAATAATCGAACGAACTCGAACAAAAGTTTTGGCTCGAATTATTAAACGAGCGAACTCGAACAGTATTCGAACACTTAATCGAACGAGCTCAAATTTATGATGTTCGGTTCGATTCGACTCGTTTACAGCTCTACTTACATGCCGCTTACACGAACTCTCAACTTCACCCATCACCCGAGTTGTTACATGCCGCTCAGAGTGAGTGTCGAACTCTCCATCTCAACCTCATGTATTATTCATAATGAGCTTTCCAATTGTGCCAAGTCAATGACTTCATAAATGCATCTTAATTTCTTATTGTAATAAGTTAAACAAATTGTATATAGTGTATGTAAAAATGACTTCTTTTTCGAATAAAAGTTAAATTTTACGACCGCAATTTGTATTAAATCTAGAATTGATCGAAATAGTAATTTATAATATCGGATGTTCGAAACCAAAGTTTCAAGTAATTTGATCCCAGTAATGTATATATACAGGATATCTCATATCAGATTCAAGAATTGACAGAATCCTATAAATCTCTTCATTTTGTGCAGAATTTGAGAGTCTACTACCTGCACAAAAAGTTGCCATTTCATTTTTCACCTCAATCCAACTAAGACCAGGCATTTTTTTCACTTGTTGTTGAGCCATTATTCTCCTCACCATCTCAGCTTCTTTCCATTGCCCCATTGTACAGTACATGTTTGACAGCAGCACATAGCTCATCTCGTTTTCTGGTTCGAGTACTCGTAGCTGTTCTCCTATCTCTCTTCCTGTTCTTAAGTCGCCATGACAAAACCATGATCCAAATAGAACCTCGTATGATGATGAGTTACTCGAGTGCGAGTGCTCACTCGCCAATGCTCTTGCTTCTTCCAAATGGCCATGTTTAGCTAACATATTGAGCATACATGTCACATGGTCTGTATCCGGAATGATGCCATGAACAGACTTCATAGCTTCAAAGACAGAGAAGCCTGTTTCTATCAGCCCCGAATGGCTGCAAGTCATCAAAAGACCTATAAATGTTACTCTGTCTGGTTTCACCCCAGAACTGATCATTAACTCGAAAAGTTGCAGAGCCTGCCCAGATAATCCGTGCAATCCAAAGGCGAATATCATTGTGTTCCAAGAGATTAAACTCCTCTCAACAATATCATTAAATACTGTAAACGAGTCGATTATATCTCCACATTTTGCATACATGTTTACCAAGCTATTGCAGACATAAACATGGTTATGAAATCCCAAATGAATCAGCCAAGAATGAACCATTTTACCTAGAGACAATGTCGGAAGGATTGCACAAGCATGTAAAACAGCTCCGAGTGTATAATCATCTGGCTTGATATCGCTCATCATCATCATTTCGATAAATAAAGTGATAGCCTGTTCTGCATATCCATATTCTATGTATCCAGAAATCATGGATGTCCAAGAGACAATGTTCTTCACAGGTGCCTGCTGAAACATGAGCAGTGCTTCATGCAAATTGCCCATCCTCAAATGAGCATCAATTATGGCATTCCAAGAAACTTGATTCAAATTCTCTCTACCCTCCAACAACTTTAAAACTTCACATTGAAAATTAAACCTTGCATAAGTGGAAATAATTGAATTATTCACCTCCATTGCAGAACTCCAACCACTTTTGACAATATAGCCATGGATCATACCACCATAGCAGCTTTGATCTGATTCAGAACAAGCATTCATGAGAGCACTCAATGTCCATTCATCTGGACTGCAAGAATCATCCAACATTTTCTTAAAAAATTCAAGACATAATTCATATTCACCACTTTTTGCATAGCCAACAATCATAGTATTCCAAGCAATCAAGACCCTTTTGGGCATAGTATAGAAAACATCATGTGCAATATCAAAATCACCAACATTTACTTGAGCAAACAGTAATGAACACCAGGAGACTTCGTTCTTAAAACCCATATCTTGAAACACTCTATAAGCTTCATAACTGCTAAAACATTTTCCATAAAAATCAATTAGTGCGTTGTTGACTGGCAAGAAAGTGTTGAACCCTAAACCAACAACCAAAGCATGAAGCTTTAGTCCAAAATGTAGGTTTCCTAAGCCTGCACACGCACTCAAAGTAGAGGTAAATGTGAAGTCATCGATCTTGCAGCTGCTGTTTCTCATCTGTCCAAATAACTCCAGAGCTTCTTCATGGTAGCCCAGATGAACATAACCAGTAAGCATGGCATTCCATGCTATTGTATCTCTCTCAGGCATTTCATCGAAAAGTATCCGGGCATTTACAATTTGGCCAGACCTCGTTAGAGCTGTGAGCTTCTTGGTGATGCGGAACAAATAAGAATGCATATGCATATAGATACCATCAAATGAACCCAAAGAAAAAAGAGGAGAAAAATTCAGTCTTTCTTTACCGCTGGCAACTCATAGTGCAAGATTGTTCTGGTACATGCAATTTCTGCTGCTCTACGGTTTCATCTATGATTATCGGTAATTCACCAGCCCTCTCTCCTTGAATCCGATTGCAAAATGCTTTTTAATTAGATCATCCGTAGATCATCCGGTATCTGAAGTTTCGAATTGTATTCTCATAGTCTTGTTCAAGAGTTCAAGAAAAGCAGATTGCATACACCATTTTTTGTTTTATATATATATATATATATATTATATATATATAGATCAATGAAAGTAGTGACAAGAAGTTTCTTTCTCCTCTTGTAAACAAATTTGAAGGAAGAGAATGGGAAAGTATAGAACAAAAGCAAAGCATTCAACCAGCAGAAAAAAAATTGTATGTGTTTCATTAGGTATCACATTTCTGCACTACTCAGTTTCTCAAATAGTACAACATTACATGACAAAAGAAAAAAAAAAAAAAAAATCAAACAGTTCTTATTTGATATAATTAACTAAAGATCTAAACTCAGAGCTGAACTTATCAAAACATTGACTGAATAGTCAGAATCAGTCTCCATCTCATATATATTTTGTGAATGGTCAGGACAGAGATTCAGCAGATTTGATAGTATTCCTTAGAATGAACTTGTTAATTTTTGGAAGAGTTCCTTTGGTGCTGCAATTTCACAAAATATATACATATATTATATATATAACTCATGAGAAGAGAAGGAATAAATCTTGTGCAGAGTCATATAACTTGAAATTAGAGATCCTGGTTAAGTGATTCCTACCTGGTAGCCCAGTAAATCTTTCATATTGCTCATATGCCTGCCCAATAAACATTTCAACTCCAGTCACAATCTTGGCACCAGATTCTTCTGCTTCTCTCAACAAACGAGTGATTTTAGGTGTGTAAACAGCATCGAAAGCCAATGCATAATGTTTTAGAGCTTCCTGGAAAATGGTAAGTTAATTAATTAATGCATTCCAATCAATGAAAAGCATCAGATGAAGAATATAGCTTCTGTTTTCTAGTAGTTCTCTGGTTCATATTCATAATTAGTAGTTCTCGAGGTGAAAATACAGATCAAATCACCCAATATAATCTGTAAAAAGACCAGTTGAAGTAGGAATACCTTAGAAATCGGTGTCTCATCCACCTTTGGCTGCATTCCGATGGAGGTGGTGTTTGCAAGTATCATACCATCCTCTGGGTGGAAATTATCCAACTCAGAGAGAGACAGAGCTTGCCCTCCCACTACTTCAGCAATTTCTCTAGCCCGGTCTATAAGAAAAAATTATCAACTTAGAGGTTTCTATATGGATAGAAATGATTTTTCACTCTATAATACCACCTTGGTTTGCTAGCACTAACCATAAGTTCGATTAGCAATCACAACCCTTGCACCCTTTCTTTTTGCACCATAAGCAAGAGCCTTGCCAGCACCACCAGCACCAATAACAACAAATAGTTTATTAGCCAAGGGTGACTCATTTGCGGCTGTAACTTGTCCTATGGCTGTAAAGAAAAGAAGGTAATCACATTAAAATCTAATGTCAAGACGGATTCATTACAGGAAGTATAAATTGTTGCCCAAACCTCGTAATCCATCCTCAATAGCAGTTATTGCACCAATATAGTCTGTGTTGCAACCAAATAGCTTCCCTTCAGCAGTCCTGACAAGGCAATTTACTGCTCCTATAGACTGATGAAAATTGAGAATGGCAGGATGTCAAAAGCATTAACTTCAGTAGAAAAGAATAACTAAATCATGCTTTTTTTGGCTATAACCTTTGCCACAGGGTCAACGTCATCACAGCACTTGAGGGCTTCCTCTTTATGTGGAATAGTACAACTGTAAAAAAGAATTTTTCTGTTACTTCACCCATAGTATCCAAGAATACATTAATTTATCAAAAGAAAATCGAGAATAGGTGAAAAGCTAATTGAAAAGATTAAACCAAATCAAGAAACAGACAGATATCCTAATCAAGAATCTAGAAATTTATGGTATTATAGCAAGGGTTCTTAAGTCCAAACATCTAAGGAATGCAAATTGTGGTTTACAACCTAACCTGAAGCCTGCAAAGTCTGTTGATGAATAGGTCTCAAAAAATTTTCTGATATCATCAACTAACAAGTGCATAAAAACACCATCAAAGCCAACAGATCTGAATGCTGGGTTGTATAACTTTGGGGATTTGCTGTGGAAAACAGGCTTCCCAATAATCCCATAAACTTTTGTATCAGCCCCCAATTGTCTGAAATTATATAAGTTCAACAAATCATCAATTGTCGGTTGCCCAGGTGCTGAGACTTTGCTGGAATCCAAAGTACCAAAAGTCAGATATCCACCAAACTTAGGGCAAAGTACCCGAGACATAAGACCTCTTTCTCCCATGACCATAGCTATTATTGGAACCTGAAAATTGGACTGGTGTTACGAGTATGTTACAAACTAAGGAAGTCCATAAATCAACTTGAGATGTACTAATTTCAACTACATACTAATGCACTTACTTGAGAATGTACAGTTATTTGGAAAATTCGGGCAACATCTGTAATATCGGTTGCAGTTGTTGCAATCTTCACTATATCAGCTCCACTCGCTTGTATCCTCACCACAAGGTTGCCGAGATCTTCAGCAGATGGAGTGCTGTGATAGTTGTGGTTAGAAACAATGATTTTGCACTTTTCAGGCTTACTTTCACGGATAGAATTGTTGAACTCATGTGCAACCTTCACAAAAAAATGGCAGTGACACATCAAAGTGACGAGGAAAATGGTTTGATTGCAAAGGCAAAAAGTTCTAATTTGATAACCATTCACAATTCTATCAAAGAAATCAGTGTTGAAAAGTTGTCCAAGAGCAGCAC
This sequence comes from Cynanchum wilfordii, assembly GCA_025388415.1. Classification (NCBI taxonomy): domain Eukaryota; kingdom Viridiplantae; phylum Streptophyta; class Magnoliopsida; order Gentianales; family Apocynaceae; genus Cynanchum; species Cynanchum wilfordii. Next base: position 1,718,139 of record JAHSUH010003114.1, on the reverse strand, counting down.
ATAATCATAGGTAAACGCTATTCTCCAAGTCGAACTTGGTTCTAAAACAACTAAAGCAAAAAAAAAATGGCAAGCATCTCAAAACCTCTTAAAACAATTGTTCTCAAAAATGAAACATAGATGGAGAAGCAACCTCCCATCTAGTGGGGTTGCAGGAGAGTGGGAAGCAACCTGAAGTTCAACATCGATGTAGTCAGCTCCCAACTCCATTGCTAAACGAAGAACATCCAATCGACTTTTATCATCGCCTTCATACTGACCACCTTCCCATGTGGGTCTAAAAAGAAGTACACATGGTTAGAGACATCTCGGATATGGACACTAAAGTAGGACAAGCAATGATGACATTTTCGATCTCTATGATTAAAAAACATCAATTCAACAACTTTTGACAATAAAGATGCCTATGAATTACAATGGCACATCAGAAATGGTTCGCTAAATAGTAAATTCATCTCCGAAAGATGCCTATTACAGAGACTGAGATGGGTATCCCACAAACTTCACATTAGGTCAGCTCTAGAGTTCACAAAGGAAGCTCCACACAGAAGGTATCATATGTTATGTAAATCTTCCATTAATTACAGATTTTAACTTTCAACTGTAGTCAATTTCCAGTCAAAAACCATTTCCCTGACCACTGGCTGAATACTGCATATGCTTTAGAATGCATATTATTGGTAAATCTAATACTCTTTCCCCCTCTCCTTTCCTTCGACATTCAAGACTTGCTCAAGCTAGTTATCATCTATGATCAAGAATGGGTAAAACTCAAAAAAGTCTTATAATTAGAAGAGAAAAAGGAGAAACTTTCAAAGAAAAGCAGCAGCAAATATAACCATGAGAGCAAGTCAACATTGCAACAAACAGAAGTAACGTAACAGGAGCTGAAAAATGGAAGAACCTGTAAGTGAACAAAGTAGGCAAAGGACAACGTTTAATAAGAAGTTCTAAATCAGAACTCGGATTAAAGCTTTTCAAATGATCCAATCGGACCTCCACAAGATCAGCACCACTCGTCTTAGCTTTCAGCATTAAACCGAGCATCTGATCCACCGTATCCGCCATCAAAGGCGCACAAATTAGCGTCGGATTCCTCCTAGTTCCGCTCTCCATTTTCAACCCCACTTCCGGTACGACCTAACAAAACCAGATTCCCTCAAAATAAGAAAGAAAAATAACAGAAACCCAGAAACAGAAAAAATTAGTTGAAAAAAAATGTAAACTTTACGGCTTCCATTTGCTTTGTTTATTGATTTCTTGGTAACCGCGTGCTGGAATTGTTTATTAGCTAAAATTAGACCCTGTTTCAAACCAAATATGGTGGTTTGGTAAAGACAGACAGTTGTTGGAGGGGGTTGGTGACAATCTTTGAAGGGTACTGTTGGGAGAAGGACTCAAAAAAACCACTAACAGACAAATCTTATGTGAGCCATATGTTACAATCCTATCTCCATTTTTGGATTACATTTCCAACTTCCCTCATCCATGAATCCACTTCCCCTTCTTCTCAAGAGTCTGCGACTCTAGCTTAGTAAATTTATGGAGCATTAATAATATTCTTGAACCTTTATTGAAAATTAACACTTGGCCATTGTTAAAAGAATGCAACTTTCGAGCCAAATACTATTAATTTGGCCATTATTCAGCTTATACATTTGGATTTGGAGATTAAAAAAAAAAAAGTTTCTTTTTTAGTACTTCGAGAATTCTTGACTAACATATAAAAGAATTTGATTCTTAATTTTTAGCACAGTCGACAATCAATAAGAAGCAGAAACAGTATTTAAAAGAAGATATAAGAAGCAGAAACAGTATTTATTCCATTCAGATTAGATAAAATGTAGCACATCAGAATCATGATTATCTTGCTAAGAGTATAAGTAAGTAAACAAAATAGCAAGATTAATTACATCATTGTTGTAAAATAGAGACCACAACAATGCTATGAAGTCTGATCCCTTCTTTATTTAGAATATTTGTAATGATTCTGACAGCAAAACATCAACTGATTGGCCAGGAGGAACACACCCATCAACCTTGAAGGCCAATTATACCTGCAAAGATTATTTGGCAATGGTTATTAAACAAGTTTGTAAGAACAATCTCGTCCACCATTAAAAGAAGAAAAGGAAAAAGAAAGCCTACCACAAGCAACTCTGCCACCAGCATTTCCAGTGCTTTTGCTGAGCTCATGACCACCTGAAAAAAGAACAGAGATTCAGTCAATGATTTGGAAATATCTATCCAATCAGTTAAGAAACATTTCCACATCAAGATTTCCAACAAACTAAAGATTCAAGAGATGGGTGGTCAATTATGTAATGAAACACTAACCTTTTCCAAGATCATCAGGATCACCATGAACAACTACAGCTCTTCCAATGATGGAATGTGGTCCAGAGAGTGGAATCTACAAGTTTTTCATTCGAAGTTATGAGATATATGCAAACAATACAAATGTTTTCTTGCCAAAAAAAATAAGAAAATAGCAGTAGGATTACCTGTTTGTCAACTATTGCAAAGGTGGCAGTACCTGTGAAATGATTCATGGAACAAATGTAATGTTGAACAGAGAAATTTAGGATATAAAATACAAAACTTCAAGGAAAAGAACATGCAGCACCATATTCTTTCCCACAAGGAAAGATAAAACATAAGTCTTCTCTAATTAAAGGCTGTGAATGACTTATTTCACCTAAGTGATAAGAGGCTGAAACTCTGAAAGAATTTTTGAAAAGGTTATTTTAGCAAGGAATGTCTGTCACAATAAAGAATACATCTATCTCTGCTTAAAGCCTCAGAACACAAGAAGCACATAAAACTATTTAGCCAGAAAAGTTTCACCATATTTAAAAAAGTGGAAAAAAAAAACCGAGGTCAGATGTTTACAAACTTGGGGAGATAATAAAAGGAACAAAAATTATTAAGTAAATAACAAACTAGACTTGTACCAGTGGTAGCATTTAAGCATGGAATACTAGCTTCAACAATATGAATAATATAATGAAAAGATTTCCCATTTGGACATCAATAAAATAAAAAATGTTATACCATCTTCTCCAACTGTAATGTTTCCAAGATCACCAGCATGACGATCCTCATCTTCAGGAGCACCATGTAATTTGGCAGCAGGATTAAAATGTGGTCCTGCATAACAATGTAATAATTACATTAATTGAAAGACCATATTCGGATTACATCAAAGCTTTCTATAAATCTATATTTACCAGTTGACATGCAACCATTGGTTGTATCACCAAGAGCATGGACATGGAAGCCATGGAGTCCAGGCTTAAGACCAGAAACAGTTCCTGTAACTGTGGTTGGACCTGGAAATTACACATAAACAAAGAAATGCAAACATTATCTTAGAAAACTATCAGCTTATTCTTGAAGCCATTAGATAAAGAAGATGAAGTTTACCATCTCCTTCTTCTGAAAAGTAAATGGTGCCCTTGACACCCTCACTGCTGCTAAGAACTGCGACAGCCTTCACCATTGTTTTTCTGTGATCTAAGAAGAATGCAACATAATTTTGTTAATTACCTCAGAAATGTAGCCCTATATTATAAGACCAAGAGAAATAACATAAATCATTTCTATATCACTACAAATGATGCATTTGAAATTAGTATTCACAACCCAATAAAAATCTTCAACAATCAAAGATCTTAGGAACATAAATAACAATTGCATCATCACACATGACATTGAAATCAAAGGCCCTTCAAATCTATACACACCAAAAGCATTTTCAACCCCAGAAGAGAAATGTGAATTAAACAAATAAAGAAAAAAGAGCAATCTTGAGATTTTTAAAACAAATCATACACCAAAAACCAAAAAAAAGAGATATCATAGAACCATAGAGACGCTCTAGATCTGATACTAAACAAGAAGTCAAATAGCTTGATGCTCCTGAAAACCCATCTAAAAAAAGAAAACAAAAACAGAATAAAGATTCAATTTTTTCACCATTAACATAACTTTAAACCGATCAAACACACATCAATCAGCTTAAAAGTTAAGCTACAATTTCAAGATCAAAAATAAAAAGAAACATCAACTCAGAACTAAACCGTGAATTTAGAAAAACAAACAATCCAACAAAATAAATCTCAGCTAACTACTCTAGTCAAAGTTATCCTCAAAGGAGAAAAAAGAAATGAAAACGCTTGCCTAAAATGAACGAATCGGCAGAAAGCTAAACAGAACCCAGAAACAAGATCAAACAGTTTAACAATTGAAGAGATTAAAACAGAGAGTTTTTGATGAATCACCTCAGAACACCCCCTTTTGCTTGATTTTCTAGAGGAACAAAATAACAGAAAAATCAAGAGTAAACGAATGGATGGATGAATGAAAAGAAGCTGGCTTTGCAGACTGTAGGAAATAGCGATGAGGACTCCCCCCTCATATTTTAATCTGTTTTTAATTTTTCACCTACCGTGATTTCATTTCCACGCGCTTCTAGATGGCAGTGTTGCCCAACCCATCCAAATATTTTTTATAATCCTTATATATATATATATATAAAAAAAAAAAAAAGAGTTGTATTTATAGCGCTTTAAATATAAAAAAAGTAGCTTACAAAAAAATATATATATAAAAAAGTAATAATTTTTTTTTTAAATTTAAATTGAATTTTATATATTTTCACGTGTGATACTCTCTATCTCACATCCAAAATACATATTATTATATAAAATTAATTAGATATATATATTGTTTATTCAAGATTTTATGATACATTAAGACAATTGATATTGTATTGTCAAATCTATAATGCACGAAAATTATGTTTCTATTTACAAGATATAAAACCCAAAAAAAAAAAATCCTTAAGAGACTTATGAATTCTAGACATGATGAAAGCGAAAATATTTTAAATTTTAAAAAAAAAAAAATACAATCTAACCTAGATCATTCTATTTTAATAATTAATTTGTCTTAAATTATTTATGTGATTAATATTAATTATTTGCTCCAAGTCATCCTCATCTTTTTTCTTTTTTTTTTATTTTAATTATATAAGTATTTAAATTATATCTTGTATTTAAAAATTTTAAAAGAAAATATCGTCCATTCAAATGCATTTTAAGTTATTATGATTGGTACGTGAAAGTACTGGTAAGAGGTGCGCGTGGAAATTATATAAATATATACATATACGACCAAGAATAGGATCCAGACTGGTGGGGCACACTCCATTGGTGGAAATTACGTGGCTGATTTTTATTTTATTTTAAAATTTATCCGTATTAGGGTTTTTATTATTATTATTATTATTATTATTATTTAGAAAAGATTGTATATATATATTTGTTTAAGACAATATTTTCTTTTGATTTTGTAAAAAATTCAAAAATTTAGAATCAATACAGGAAAAGTGATATTTATTTTTATTAAAAAAATCGAATCTTTTATTTTATGTTTTAAAAGATAAGAATTTTAAGAGTATTTAATTGTAAAAAAAAAATTAAAATATTTCATTTTAAAAATCCACCTCAATAATTGTCATTTGATAAATAGTGTGGCTGCCAATAATGAATTTTCATTATCACTAGAGCTACATTTCAAGATCGAGACTAAAGACTTTCGAAGAAATTATATACGAGAATAATAGATCACCTCAAAATCATATTATATCAATCTATTATGAGATTAATCCAAACTCTCGAAACGGAGCAAATTTGTTATACTTTATTTTTATTAGATCGGGATAAAGTCTAAAGACAAAAAAAAAAAATTAGTGTTTACATTATTCTAATATTTTTTGAATTTACTATCTCATAAATTATAAATAAAATTATTGCAATTAATTTACTCCTTTTGCTAAAAATTTATTATTTTAACTATGTATTTCCTTTTTCTTACTTTTATATTATATATATATATATATATATATATACAAATTTAATGTTTTTTCCTTTATGTAGATTTTTACCTCTTTTTAATATATTTTATTATATTTCGAAGTTATAATAAATATATACACACTTCATATATAGTGAACTTATATGTTGTGTCTCTTCGGACCCTAATTGTTACGACTACACATGGGAAATATCTCTCTCTCTCATCTTATTCTTACTATATATATATATATATATATATATATATATATATATATATATTTATGTATATATAAACACTTGGAGAAAATTTTCATTCTGTCGGATAAATGATTTCCTTTTCACCTTTCCAATGGGCAAACAAAAGAAAAGCCAAAACCATGACAAAGTAAAAAATAAGGTGCAACAACATTGTTCGTTCTCTCTCTCTCTCTCTCTCTCTCTCTCATATATATATATATATTTGTTCAAATCAACCGCAAGTTTAATTTATGGTTTTTACGTACAATTTAATCAGTTTCTTATTATATATGTATGTATATGTATGAGGTGAGCAGAAACAGGTTTTAGTCACAGAATTCAATGTTCCAATGCATTGCAATGCTTGCGAAAGAAGTGTTGCAAAAGCCATTTCCAAAATCAAAGGTCCATTTTCTTACTTGCTTGTTCATATTCAAGAATTCATTGTAAAAAAAAAAATGTGTACTTTGTTTCCTTTAAAAATCAATATATACATATATATATATATAAAAAATATTAATATTATTTATTTCTTCTTTTTTTTTTGTGGGGGTGGGGTGGGGTGGGGGTGGTGGGGGTTACAATGGATGAAATGAAGGGGTGGAAAAGTTTATAACAGATATGCCAAGACACAAGGTGGTAGTAATAGGTCAAATTAAACCAGAAAAAGTTGTGAAGAAAATCAAGAAGAAGACTGGAAAAAGAGCAGAAATTATACAAAGGAAAGAAGAAGATGAAGAAGGTGCAACAAAAGAAGAGAAAAAGAAACAGAAACAGAAAGAGGAAGAGGAAGAGGAAGATGGTTTAACAACTATTACTACTCAAGATTATAATTATGTTATGGAAACTTATTTAGGGTTTGATTGTATTTTAGATCCTCAAGGTTACACCTTTTTCAGTGATGAGAATCCAAATTCTTGTTCTCTTATGTAAACAATTTTGTTACATGTATGATCCCAAAATACATGAAGTTGTATTATTGGACAATTCTTCAATATTTTAACCATAATTCTATAGTTCAAGTGGAAAAAGTTTGATTCTTTTTGTCAAAGTATCTAAATTTGGAAAACTTTCCCCGAAAAGAAGTCAAATACGACTCAATTCTAAATTAGTAGAGATCTAAAATGTACTGAATATTAATAGGAAGTTAAACAAAAAAAAAAAAAAAAAATCGTATTACAAGTGTCAGAGTACACAACTATAAGTTTCATGCACTAAAATCATCATGCAAAGAATATCTCGAGTTATCAAGAAGTATTTAATTATAATACCTAACTCCTCTTTCAATTTCTATGTCTATTGCCAAGTGCCAACCTGTTCTTTTTCTCCATCATCTTTAGTGGATTCTCAATGAGCCCACATTCTTGATCCCTATTCCTTACTGTTTTTTTCCCCCCTTTCTTTTACTTATAATAATCATAGAATCCCATCATATGTACACTCATAATCCCCTCCCCTCACAGCTTCCATTTCTCATTACACACACATTATTACAGTCTCCAAGAAGTATTTATTTTGAGTGACTGATTGATTTCATTATCATCATCTTCATCATTAAAAATGGCATCTTTATGCTTTCTAGTACTAATTATTATGGCTTCTTTAGTCTCTTTATGTTGTTGTTCCAGTTATCCCCTGATGAAGTTATTGGATATTCCCAGTACACATTCATCATCTTCTTCTGCACCTGCACCAGCACCTACGGTAGTTTTGCCTTCTGCTGAATCTCCATCCACAGAATTATCTCCAGATGTTGCTCCTCTTTTACCTTCTTCAGGCGGGGTGGTGCCTTCCCCAACTTCCTCTTCTTCTTCTTTACCTACTACAATACCTTCTAATCCAAGCCCACCTAAACCAGATGATGGTGTTTCTGTTGGCCCTGATTCTGCATTTGCACCATTTGGTTCTTCATCATCATCATCCCTGCAGCCAGCAGCTTCCTCCTCAGCTTTCAAGAATCTCACTCCAATGGAATCTTCAAGAAATCTTGTCAAGTTCTTTATTAGCTTCATGACCTACTACTCTGCAGTAGTGTTTGCATATGCACTTTGAGGTATGTTTGCTAGCAAATTCTACTACCCCCCACAAGTAGTTCAATGGAGAACTTCTCTCCCTTATATTTTCTTTGTAATGCACATATGAGCTGCAATTCAATCACTTTTTCCTTAATCTTCAGTCAATTCAGTCCCTCTTTAAAGAAATTTTGATCAATAATTTCCTTTTACATAACGTTTTATTTTGTTGAGTGACTTAAAAATTGTTCTGACTCTTGATTATAGTCCAAGTTCATCACTTTCACACAAGAATACATCATTTTACTCATAGAATAGATCAACAGGAAGTGCAGTAGTAGTATCACAGAAGCTGAAGATATCTGCATCATGTGCAGAACAAAAAATTTGCAGAAAAAGTTCAGATTTTTGTGGTTTGCTTAGTAATGCAGTTTCTTTATTAAAAAAGAAAAGAATTTAAGGAGTGGAGTTTCTTTACAGTGCAAGTAATTTGTCCTCATGTACTTGGAAAAGATTGGTTTGCACATGGAAGTAGGAAGCTTTATGTGCACAGTGAAAAAAAAAGTCTGCTTTTTGTGGGGTTAAGTATAGCACGAGAATTGCTTACCTACAGTTTACAAGCTTTTTTTAGATTTAATTTGGTTCTTTTTATTTTGTCAAAATGTCAATGGGTTGCACGAGGGCTATCTTTTGTTCCATATGCACTGAAGTTCAAATTTGATATACATACATTATAAAATATATATATATATATATATAACCTAGTCTCCAACAAACAGTAGTTAGGGTATTCAAAAGATGATTAGGTGAAATGAACTCCATCTTTAGATGATTTAGAAATCTTGAATAATATTGTAGTAGTAGTAGTAGTATATTTTGCCACTTTTTCTCTCCTTTTGAAGTTGGAAAATGTATGGTGGAATAGGTAAACCATTACAACGCCCGCCCCCCTCCCCCCAACACACCCCACCATAACAGTGGCTACTGTAAAATATTAAGCTGCTTTGAGAATTCTAGGGAACCTCACATTCATGGATGAAAACTTCCAAAGGTGGTTATGGCAGACAGCCAGTTTTTACACAACCAAAATAAACAAGCTCTGTTTATATTTCTTTGAAGATTGATGAACTCCAATGCTTAATTCTTACTTCTAAGCTTTAAAACCATGAGAGAGATGGCAAAAATGTGACAAAAAGATAAAGATTCACATTCCGAGGTTCATGTAAAACATAGTAAAGGAACCAAAGTTCTGCTGTTTTTGATCAAAGACTAGGAGAGGAGAAACCTAGTAAAAGTTCAATACAAAAATCCAAAATTATTACTTTTTTTTTTCTTTTTAGCAATGATTTTCTAGACATGAAAAATCTAAGATAATGCTCCTCTATGGATCTACTACATAGAATACTTGCATGTCCCAGCACAAAATTTTTTTAAGCCTTGGTCTCGACGAGTTTCTCAATTAGATCAGCAGCATCCTGAACTGTGACAATGCTTTGGGCACTTTCCTCTTCCACATTGATCTCAAACTCCTCCTCAAGAGCCATCACAATCTCCACCTGTGTTCAAGGCCACCGGACAAATCAGATGTTGAAAAGAAAATAAGCACATAATGAAATTTATCAAAACCAGGCTATATCACAATAGCAAGTATCTATGTTCAGAAACTTCATAAAAGTAAAAGAAGAGCACAATGTAAAGAATCTTAATGAGAATTGCATTTCAAGGCAAGGTTGACGACTGAGTTTCGTTTTTCAGACATAACTTGGCCATTGAATTCAAAAAAATTTGTTCTAGAAATGGTAAAAGATCATTTCACCTTAGGAAGGAGAGAATAAACATCAAATTGAAGAAATAGAATTTTTGAAATCCAAAACTAAGCACAAAAGGTTTTTTAAGAAATTGCAGTTAGTCAGAAAAAATGGCGTAGGGATCAAATCAATATAAGGCATTATATCATATAACAACGCTGTAAAAACCGGAAGCTCGTGGAAGATCAAGAAGAAGACACCCCAATACGACGCTACAGAAGACAGTGAAAAATATACTACAAGATATGCAGTAGCATAAGCAGCTTGAGCTAAAAAAGGGTATACATACTGTGTCAAGAGAATCAGCACCCAAAGCTGAGAACTTTGACTCTCCAGTGACTGTAGAGTTCTCTTCAAGAGCCAATTGCTTCTTGACAATTTTACATACTTTCTCCACGGTCTCTTGTTTAGCCTGCACAATGTGGCATGCATTAACTACTATATTATTGTCCTCACCAGAACCATTTTGAAGAAAAAAACAAAGAATTTGAGCAAGCTCCATCCTACTAAAGGATCCTCCAACCAGCAGGTAAAAGCCTTGACAAAAAAATTAGGAAAAACTAGCACAAGTATCCTATCTAATGGGAAATTAACTTTTATGTTCAAATTATTACAAAACATAAGAACTTTTTTACAACTCTACAAACATTCAAAATACAGAACCAAACACTGTACCATAGCAAAATCAGTCTAAAATTTTGATAGATTGTCACAAATAATGAAGATTATAAACATAGATAGTGTTGATGTTAATTTATCATTACATGGATTGGAATGGATCTGCATAAAGCAAATTGAGTTGAAAGCAATAAGATGTTAATTCATATGACAGATAAAAATAATAACGAGGCAACAAATCACTTACAGCACAGGCAACATGGAAGCGAGGAGTCTGCTTCATCTTTAAAGATTGGAAAATTTTCCCATTGAAAGAGAGTGAAACAGAGCTCAAACTCGAGAAACGATTTGCTACCTGCTCAGATTCAACAAGGAACCCAGTAAATTAAAGCTGGCAAATACAAAGTTAAGAAATGAACAGAAATATTTGAACATGAGAATTAACACATTTCAAATCAAACTACTGATTAAACATTTTGTAAGCCAAGAAAGCAAGCAAGATCCATGATTAAATCAAAATAAACCAATACACAGAAAACATATCTTAACCTAAATCAGTTGACAAGCTCGTTTCCCAAAAACCCAGATCACAACAACAAAAGAAAAGTTAAAAAAAAAAAAAAAAAAAAAAAAAATGAACTCAGCCAAGAAAGTAGAGATCATGAAAACGTTACCTGATTTTTCTTGAATGAACAAGAAAGAGCAGTGAATGATCCTGTAACAGAGGCCATTTCTGGATCAAGAATGGAACCGAAGGAAGGAGAAGAAGAAGAAGGGAAAGAAGGAAAGGAAAAAGAGAGTGGCGGAGAACACCAAGATCGAAGAGAGAAACACAGACAACAAAGCAAATGGAAAATGACACGAAATATGTTCTTTATATAAAACCCTTCTTGAGTTCTTTGGTTGTATCGAATTTGGACTGTTGTGTTTCGTGTAGGTTTTTTGGGCTTCTTTTCAGAATTCTGTAACGGACACTGTGCCATACAAGGGCATATATGGAATTTCAACATCCCAAAAAAAAATTTCTTCTTTTTTTAATTTTGAAATTTTGAGACTTTTTTCGAGTTTTAAAATTTAGGGTTAGAACTAACCCGTTAAAAGAAACCTATTCAAGCCCTTACTTTGGCACAATGGGATGGAAAGCGGATAATGTTATACGAGGTCGAGAATTTGACATTTGCGGTGAGTGTCATGTAAAAACCATAGTGAAATCTTCTCCCGAGTAAGAGTTAGGCTCTTCTTGCATAACCCGAGTTGAATCTTGGAGTCATAATGACTATAGAAACTAGATTGTCTAACTAAAAAAACTTCTATCTAATTCGAAAAAAAATTAATTTGAATATAAAATTTATACAAAATATATTGTGTGACGAGTAAAATAATATATATATATATATAAATGGAGAACTAACTTTTTTTTTTTTTGTGAATAAGGAATTAATTATTAAGAGGATCATCATCCTCAATAATTACAAAAGTACCACCTCTGTCATACAAAACCTCAGGGGGATAGTAGTAATATCAATTCTACCAATAACATTAATGTTCTTAGCTCAAACAGCAATCTTATGGGTACAAAAATTACAACTACGATTAGATTAAATGGAGAACTAACTTGTTTGCTTGACATTTATGACCAATAAATTTAGTTAGGTTTGATAAAATTAAATAAATTGGTTTGGTGGAAAAAAGGTTTTTTTTTTAATCAAAAATTCAAATTAAAAAAAAAAAACTCTTGAAAAATCTAATGAATATGTGAAATGTCAAATATGCCCTTGGAAATGGTGATAGAAAACAAAATAGTAAATAAGAGGGAGTTTCTGCAAAAGCACAAACTGTCCCTGAGGCGCTTAAAAGCTAAAAAGCGTGTTAAACGGCGTTATTTTCCCCATAATGTCGCTGGCTTAATTCCCATGTGAACTTGCATGTAAGTCGTGTGCATCGACTAAGAAAGCGTAAGTTCTGGTCTTATTTAATTTTTTTTTTTTTAGGCATCCGGTATTCAAACTCACACGGGCCCACTAATCCAGATTCGGCACCCTCGACCATTCGCCCTAAGGAGAAGTTTTAGGAGTTCGCTTACCAACTCCCTCAAACTGCTGTGTTGGTCTTATTTAATTTTATTGTCTGCATATATTTATATTTTTTTTAGGTGGTATCTCGGATCCTTCCGGCTCAGACTAATCCACCCAAGAAAGCCCAACAGTGCGGGTATACCCGCATTTACTAATATATTTATATATATAAAATTCATAATAATGTTTTTTTTTATTATATTTATACAATTATTTAACAACTTTATAATAAAGTAAAATAGAAACAATTTTCGTATATATTCTTTGTATGTAAATCTAACATTTTTTTTTTCGTGAAAAGAAATTCTAATTCAATTAATTAGAAGTATTCATTATTAAAGTTATAGGTCAACATACAATTATATTTTTGTCTCTTAATTTATGGGAAAAAAATGAAATTACTAATTATTTTGTCAAATAGTAAGGAAAAAATAAATGTGAAAAGTTTATTATTATTTTTTATTACATTTGCTATTTAAATTATTATTTTCTCGTTGATTTAAATTTTTATTGTTTAATTTTGACTGTTTTTGCTATCTAAGCTTAAAATTACTATCAAACTCATATAACATCTAACAAAGTGTTTATTCGCTTGTGTCAAAACGAGGTTAAAAAAATGTACGGGCAATATTGTCATACAACAATCCGGCAGTTTGAGGGAGTTGGTGCGCGAACTCCTAATGCTTCATCTAGGACGGATGATCAAGGTTTCGAATCCCCCGAGGTGGTTAGAGTCATGTTAAAAAGCTCTGCGTCAGGCCTTCACTCTCGAGTAAGAGTTGAACTATGCGAGCGCTCCGCAAGTCAAATCCGGATTAGTCTCACCAAATAAGGTGTGGACACCGGATGCCCCAAGTGGGTATAAATAAATAAAAAATATTATTGTCATACGACAAATACACAAAAATTTCATGTTATTAACCTCAAAACACAGATATTGATCGAGACTTTTCTAACTTAAATAAAATGTTGCTTCGAACATGTACTTGTATATGTAACCCTTTAAAATTAGAATTTAACTTTTTAATTCGAAAGAAAGTAGTTTGAATGTAAACATGACACATCCAAAGCAATCATGCCATAATATATATATATATATATATATATATATAAATTTTTGATTTTTCAACCAAATTAACTACAAATGTATCTTACCTCAAAAAAATTTAAAAAAATTATTAAAGGTGAGGGTAATATATATATATATATATATATATATATATATATATATATATTTAATATTTTAATGAAAGGAGATGAACAAATGATTTGAAAGAGAGAGAAGTGACAGCAGAGTCAAAACAGGTGCAACCGCTGCCATGGCAGTGCCCACTTAGCCCACCACCCCATTTCTCATTTTCGCCATCGCTTCAATTCTACTACACATCTACTACTCCATTCCATATACAGAGAGGGGTCTTTTCCACTTTCAACAACTGTTCCTGTTTCAGATCACCAACCAGAAATCTTCTTTCCCTTTCTCTCCACATTCTCATTGCCACCACCACCAACTTCATATCTACATTTAGTTGCTGAATCCCGTTTCATATCTTTTCTCTGAATCTCTGTTTGACTGTTAATTATATTTCTTTCAAGTAAGTGTAATTGTAAATTAAATAATGGGTTCTGATTGTTTACTTTGATTTCTTGCTGTATGTCTGTATATTCTTGCACTTCCTCATTCCAATTCTTTCTTCTTTTTTTTTCTTCTTTTTTTCTCTTTTAAGTTGCTCTGAATCTTGAGTTTTTGAATGTCTCACTTAACATTGCTATTCTGCTTTAGTTTTGTTTGTATTCTGAAAAAGGGCTCTTCTTGTTTATTGTTGCCATCAAGCTCTAATTTTTAGGAAAGGGGTTGGAGCCCCTTTTTAGTTCCTTTGATTTTCTATCAATCTTTAGTTTTATAGTTTGATTTCATTGTCTTTGTGATAATCATGATGAGTTACGAGAAATCTAAATGCTTTATTATGAGAAGATTAAGAGGGAACTTATATGTCTGTAAAGTAAAAGCAAGATCTAGTATAAAGTAAAAGCAAGATCTGTGTGCTTGACATTATTATAGATACGGCAGAGTTGATGGGAGAGTGGACAGATGGGTATGGGACTTGAAGTAATAATTATTATTATTATTAAAGTTGTGAGAGAAACTAATATTAGATTTCAGACCAGTGACTCTAAAAATGGGACAATATGATGTAGAAATGCTATCCTTGGACAGATCGAGCATTTTTCAGGTCTTTTTCTTTAGTCTTTTGTTTCTGTAGATTATGTTTATTTCAATAATGTCAGCAAAAGTTGTGTTAGTAATCCCTCCTCTCCAAAAAGATGGAAAAAGGGAAAGTTCCAAGCTTCGTTTTTTGCCAAGTTTCTTCTTTCCCTTCACATTGATAATGCAATTTGCTTTTTTGTTAATTGGATGTCTTTACAGGTGGAACCAGAATAATGAGCATGCAACTAGGGGATGATCAAAATCTTGAAATTAAGCCGCCTCTGCTAGAGCTTCATCCTCAAGAACTCAAGTTCACATGTATGTGAGTAATGAATTTGATGCAAGTTTCCTGTTAGCTATATCACCCTACACCACCTTGTCTATCTTTTTCTTGTTTCTTTATACCGGATTTTATTCCATTGTTTTCCAATTTTCATTTGATAGGATGAATGTAATTGACTCCTTTAATGTTCTAGTGCCATGTTGGAGTGACTGCACGCCTAACCCTCTCTGCCTTTCTTTTGTTTGGTAGTTGAGGTTAAGAAACAAAGTTCATGTGCTGTTCAGCTTACAAATCTTTCGGAGCAATATGTAGCTTTTAAGGTGGAGTATTTTAATTCCATAATGGAAGTTAATTCTGAATTCTTGTGTCTCTTCTCATTGCCTCACTTCTCTCTTAAAAGCATTTGTTTAACATATGTTTGTTGTGGCAACCGGATTTTTGAATCATTATAAAATTACTTGGCAGGTCAAGACTACATCACCAAAGAAATATTGTGTGAGACCTAACACTGGTATAGTCAAGCCAAAGTCAACATGTGAATTTACAGGTAACCACTTTGTTCTCTTTAATGTAATCAAGCTGTTCTGGTATATTGAGCAAAGTTATGAAATTTGGACCAAATTGCACATGCTTTACCTCATGTATAATGCTTATTACCCATATACTTCCTGTCTCTACCATTTTTTTCCTTTGGTTTTGAAAATCCTTGAAAATTGATCTCAAACCTTGTTTTAATGAAGTCACCATGCAAGCTCAGAGGTCAGCTCCTCTAGATATGCACTGCAAAGATAAATTTCTGATTCAGAGCACAGTGGCTCCGTTTGGCACATCTGAAGAGGACATCGTGCCTGGCTTGGTAAGGGTGAGCTCTTATGGTCAATTTTTTAGCTGCTATCTTTAGTTTCTTAATTCATGTCTCTTGCAGTTTGCAAAAGATAGTGGAAAATACATTGAAGAGTGCAAGCTAAAAGTTGTTTTGGCTAGCCCATCACACTCTCCGGTACTGTCACCTGTCAACGGAGTCACAAAGAAAGAACAACCTTATGTGATTTCAGCACAAAATGAAAAACTGCAATCTGGAGTTGAGAATCTTCCCCCTCGACAACTGGTAAGAGATTCTAGTACTCACTCAATACCATAGTTTTTTCTCTGTTGATCCAATGTATAATAAAGAGTGGTTCTTTTGTTTATAACAAACTGGATTACTTACTATATTTAGGATGCAAAGCCTGTTGTAGCCAAAGAGGAACTGTTTTCTGCTCAAGTTGAGGAGAGTTCAAACTCACCATCTAAGAGTTGGGATGAAGTTGAATCTAAAGTTCAGGAAAGTATCCACTCGCCTTCGCCTTCGCCTTCTAGCAGTGGGAAACTTACCCCACATAAGGATGTAGAAGGAAGAAACATGAGATTATCCTATGATATTAAGGAACTGAATTCAAAGTCCCTTGTCCTAGAATCAAAGCTGATTGAGGTCAGTCTTGTTTATCATCCTAGTTTTTCCTAAATGACTCCTCAATTGAGACAAACCTGAAACCCCTTACTGATGCAAAGTCTCCTGCAGGCCGAATTGACCATCAAAAGGCTAAAAGAAGAAAACATAACCATTATACAAGAGAAGGAAGTACTGAAGCAAGAACTGGTAAGTGATAATATACAGCATGCTTATATATTTTCACTCTAGAGCATTTAAAACATTTGTATTCTGAATCTTACAGAATTTCAGTTGAAAAGATGATCCCGAGACATTGTTTATACTCCTGACTGATTGATTCTTAACTATGTTTCAGGGCAGAATCAAGAGAAAGGGTGGCAACCTAAGACAAGTTCAACGAGGATTCCCTCCACTTTTTGTTTGTATGGTTGCGTTTATTAGCCTAGCTGTTGGATTTTTCTTCCGAAGTGGTTAACAAAGAAGTATTTTACAAGGATATATACCATGCCAAAGTGTGCAGAAGGGAAGTTCAGTGACCAATAAACTATCACATATGTTTGTATCTATTGTTTCTTTTTTCTATGTATCCACAGAACTTGTAAATTACCTGTTTCATTAAGAACTGAATATAAAGAGAAACTACAGTTAATCAAATGAATGTGGCTTTTCTTGACATTCTATTTGCCTAAAGATGTTATTTTTGATTGTCTTGAAACCAATTTAATGTTATATATATCATTTACAATAGCTTCTTATAGATCATCTTGTTCAATTTTTTTCTATGGCTCTTTTTACAAAATCCTTAAAAGAAAGCTTTTGAAACTAAAGATATGGCAGTTTCTACTATAGAATACAAGAACTAGTCCAGCAAGGAAGAGTTCACTTTGGAACAGTAATTTTTAAAGAAACAACACAAGATTTGAAATTATGACAATCTAATCAACATAAATGATCAAAACTTCTTTTTACAAAAATTGAGATCAAAGATTCTCACAAAGAATATATATAGGATAATATATACACCGATTTGGCGTTTTTGCAAACAAGATACTGTTAGGGGAAAAACTTCCTGTAATTCCCATGCACAAACTACTGTTGGATCAGTTGATTACCAGCACCAGGAAAATAAATTGAACTATATTGCATGACCACAAGTGAAGGGAGGAGAAGATGGATTTCCTATCTGCAAAGCTATTATGATGAAGTAAGGTGCAAACCTATCTTGACACACTGAAGCACTCAACATTATACCCTATGGTGAACCCAAAAAAAAAAGCTTGTCTGCATGAATAAAAGCACTCTTGTTATATGCACACTTCATCGCCATTGATTTTCATGTCCCTCAGTAGGCGAACCTGGTACATATGGAACGAATCCTCGTCCACCAAAGACAGGTCGCATGAAGGCATTGTCAAATTTTCTCCAGTAGTAGTGGACTGTGTGAGCCGGAGTAGTCAGAAGCATCCTCAAGCTGGTTGGACGATGAATGTTGTGGCCACCAAGATCAGCTTCTGAGTCTTGCCCATTGAGAAGAGGTACAATGAAGGATTTTGGAGTTACAGGTTCTGAAGATATCATTCTTGACAAGTGCTTGGGTGAGGGAAGCAAACATCTGATTATGGGTTTTGTCATTAGTCCAAACACCTGCATGGACCAACAGGATTTCAGTGATAAGATGATTAAAGATTCAAATGCACAAGTACAGTTTAGAGATACTTACCACTGTGCTGAATAGAACAATGGTAATTGTACTTGTGATCATGATTGAATTTCCACGTAGCTGTGTATAGCCTGCCTTTGTAAACTGCATAGAATAGAATCAATAGTTAATATCTCAAAACATAATTGATAATGATTCACCCTACTTCCTCGAGCAAAAGATGCCATCAAATGAGATTGTGAAGGCGAAGATTGAACACGTGAGTACCTGGTTATAAGCAAGGGCCATGGAGACTGCACCTCTCATGAGACCAGCCCACCATATGGTAATCTGTAATAACAAAATTGAACAAAAATCAATGGTGAAGCCACAATCAATGTACTTGGAAAACTTCAAAGTAAACTACATGAGTTCGTACTTGCTGCTTGAAGCCAATTCTCTCTTCTGGAGTCTTCTTAGTCAGGTTGGATAAAAATGACAAGGGGAAAACAAAAGCAGCTCGTCCCACCAAAACAAGCCCCAAGAGGATTGAACTGACTATAATAGATGTCTTTGGGCTGGAGAAAGAAAAGAAGTGTAAGTAACAAACACACCTTTAATGCTGAATCATATGTTTGAACATATACAGATGATTGCACATTTTTCATAACTGTCGTACCTGTCACTTACAATCCTCCATTTATCAATATCCAGGGCATCCATACCAACGTAGACAAAGATAAATATTTCGCATACGAATGATAGTGTTGCAAAAGCATGCCTGCAAAAAAATTAAGTGATGTTTTCAAAAGATTAGATTAAAATAAATTTTAATGTAAAGCATATATTAAAAAAAAAAAAAAAAGCAATGCAACATACTTGGTAGTAACTCTAGAGCTCTCTGTAACATTATGCCAGGTATAGTGTGACATCACAATGCCACAGAAAAACACGGTGAGGATAGCACTCAAGTTAAACAACTGCAAGGGAAAGCATGTATAATTAAAAGAAGCATCAACATCAAAGTCTAAATGAAGATTAATGTGAAATAGAAAACAAAAGAATGTAAGTTTCCAGAACACTATTAGCTGACTTACTTCAGATAGCATGTATGAAAGGTACGCCATGAGTAGCATAAGTGCAACCTCCCGATCAGTGGAGTGTCTAAAAGACATCATTTACGTATAAAATTTTTAATAAATAACCGGATAACATCAACTTCAGAAGAAGAAAAACTAGTAACCAGAAGCAAGTGTAGTAGAGCAGCAGTTAGATACATACCTTCCGAAGTAGAGCTTCTTTATAATGAATGCACTAAGCAGCCCAGCCTACAGAAAAGTTCCATGTGAATAAACTTGTCATCCAGCAGATCTTAGATGCTCATTGATGCAAATTCCCAGGTAGGAAAATGACAATTCACGGAAATAAACATTTTCAAGAAGAGAAGGAAAAGAAGTGACACAGTAAGGAAGAGAAACTCACAGCTATTCCCAGAAAAGTGCTTAAGTGAAACAAATATAGAAAGTTCCCAAGAAACTTGAAAGCTGTAGCAGAGCTGAAATGTGTTAAGTCAAAGTTCTGGACTGCATTGAACAGCACTACTGATGTGGCATCATTTACAACACCTTCACCAAACACTAGACTGTAGAGTAATGGTGTCTCATCCTGGTTAAGAACCTGCAAAATCACATGGAACTCATCAATTCTGAGAACATGCAAAAGGATTTTATCAAATTGACACTGAAATGTAGATATACCTGCAAAGTGCAAACAGAATCTGTTGCTGCAAAGATTGCTCCTAATGCTGAAAATAACACAATGAGAGGCAATAATAAGAAGAAAAATTCAATGATCTGAAAATGCTTTAGTAGACAAATTACTCAAATAAACTTGTTACCAAGATAATCCCCCATTTTCAGAGGTTCAAGATCCATATTCCGGAAAAAGCTAATAGCACCTGTACCATAAGCACATGAATTAGTAACCATTGAGTAATTTATTTATTTCTTACAGATTAAAAAAGCAGACATACTCCATGGAAATTAGTATCTAGGGTGAAACTATAGAGAACTCTAAATGTGCCCTAAGTTCATTTTGTTTGACATATTCAAACTTTTCTTGGTAGCCCAGCTGTGATATGGCACGGGTATATTAAATCATCAAGTAAGGAAACTTGTTAAGTCAGCTCATAGGTTTTTTCCCCCAAGAGGTGGGGTGAGAAGGGACTGCATGAAACATGACAGTGAGGTAAAAAGACTATCTCAATGCTAAGAAGCTACTACATGAATCAGCAGAACATGAACTTAATCATTTATGTAACTAAAATGTTTACCATATAACAATCTCCAATAACTGCATTCCTTCTGGAAAAGCTATCTTCACCCTATGATCACTTAGTAAGGTGTGCCAAGCAAAGACTAGAATTCTTCGGCCCCTGTCAGTAGGAGATAATTTGTTGGTTTTTTTTTTTTTTTTTTTTTTGTGCTTAATTTATGGGTTCTAAGCTTTTCTTTGCTCTCTAACCAAAAGTACAGTTAAGACTAATGAAAATGACCTCAATCAAGATGATAGATTCTGATAAAAACTAGTAAAAAATCCAAGAAGATATCCACGCATACCCAGTGATATGATGGTAAAGGATATCAAGGTACCAACTGCTCCAAACATTATTATAGTTATGAAATTGCGGAAGAATTGTTTCTTTTTGACCTGGAACCTGAGGAATAAAGTAAAGAAGGAAGAAAAGATTATATTAAGTTTCTACTGATTCCTTTCCTCACAATTCCACTCAGTAGATTGTAGAGATTTAGCAGCATACCCAGCATTGAAAATGATAGGAGGAAGAAGATAAATGAAGAAAAGATCTTCACTAAACACCAAAAGATGAGAGCTTGTTCCACCACTGATAAGTAGAATCACAACCCCTGTGCATAAACCCTGTGATTTTGGGGGGGGGGGGGTGGAAATCATTAATCACAGTCTATATGCAAATTTTTTTCATCAGAGACAGAGCAAATCAGAGAGCTTACGATTATAAGAGCTGTGATGGACTCATTCATCCAACGGCTCTCTTCCAAAAGATGACCAATCACAATACATACACACAGAATGGCGACGAACAAGTTTATTGACACCACTGATGTGTGATCAGCTGTTGACAGGTTACCCAATTTCGCAAACAGTTCTAACCCCATTTTCAAAGAAGCAAACTTTTTAACACCAAAATTTCACCCTAAGTTCCAGCTTCAGCTTCCAGTTCAAGTTTCACATTTACCAAATCAAAGCTCTGCACAAACAAAGAGGCAAAAATCACAAAATCAACTCTAAACATTAAAAAAAAAAAAAAAAAAAAAAAGAAACTTCATTTCTATCAATTAACAATTCGTACTTGCAATTTCAACCAAAAACAATCCGATTCAGATCTCGAAACAGAAAGCAAAAGCTCAAACTAAAGAAAACATCAAAACACGAATCTTCCCGCATAAATAAGACAAATTTCATACAGATATCTTGTCTTATAGCTCTAGAAACATCAAGACTTTAAGCTTATCCAACCTTTTTGCAAAGAATCACGAGATAAGTTTATTAACTTTTCAGTCCAAAATTTGACACCAGCTACTCACCAAAAGATGCTTCCACGTGTTCGAAGTTTTGAATTCAGCAGAACCAAAAAAATCAAGAAAATTACCTAAAAAATTAATTCTCGAACGAAAAGAAAAAAGGAAGAAAAAGTTCAAAATTCAATGCCGGAGAGATTTCGAAACTGTTTCACCAAAAAAAAAAAATCATAATCTCTGCAGCAAAGTTCCTTAAACAAATTCTAGAACGAAGACCGATAATATTCTAGAAAGAGAAAATGGAGCGAAGAAGGTGAGAGAATTGGAGGGGAACGTTGAAAGATGAATATATATAATATCGTTATAATAAGAACCGACGATTTTTTTTTTTTTTTTTTTTTAAAAAATCTAAAACGTTTATTATGTTTCGAATTTATGACATCTCATATTATAGATATTATCAATCGAGCTACACATTCTTTAAAAACAGAAAAATTTGGAATTTTCATGTGATGGATCTTTTCTTTTTTAAGGTGGCGAAATTAGAGCCGTCTGATTTAGTACGTGGGCCCTTTCACGTTCTTAAAAAAAGCGAAAAAGTTTCCGGAGTAAATATTGTTGGAGGAGTGAAAAAAAGTGGGCCCATTGCTTCAATTATTGTGTCCTAAGATGGAATCGTACGGTCTTCATAAAATGGTGTTTTTTTTTTTTTTTTTTTTGTTGGTAGTATATTCACTTATGACATGTGAGGTGAAGTAAAGATTTTTTTTTATTTAAAAAAAAATCTTTAAAATACTTACCAAAATAAATAAATCTATTCTCTCCTATTTATTTTTTAAATAATATTTATTCGTCAAAAAAAATGATAATATAGTTGATTTTGTTTGTCTTAGTTCAATAAGTGAGAGATTCACATATCAAAGATGGTTTTATGATACAATTATATATATATATATATATATTTATAGTTTTGAGAGTCGCTTTTCATAAGAAATCTTATTTTTAAGTGTCATATACTCTAAACTCGTATTGCAATTATGAGCGTCACAACATCTACAACTATTTAAATGAAGTAATATAATATATATACATAAAACTAATTTATTTTGTTTGCCATGTTATTTTTTATGTAAAATTCTAAATAAATAACTTTTTATTTACTTATTAATATGAAATAGAATATTATATCTATACTTTTTTTTTTTTCAAAATTTTATATTTTATTGGTCAATTCAAATATGCAACTAATTCCTTGTTTGATTTGATTTGAATTATTAAATAAGTATAATAAGAAATCGGTAAGAATTTGTAAAAATAAGACTTATTATTATTTATTATTCTATGGAATATAATGATATTTGATTTTCAAAACTTTGACTAATATATATAATATTCATTACATACATATAATTATTTTAATTTGGAATAACTTCAATCACCTTCACCAGATGTTGTATGTATCAATACATCCGTCCCTAGAAATTCATGGAGGATGACGTAGAATCACAATAAAATTTTCTTTCTATTTTTAGAATAAAAGAGAAAAATAAAAATATTTCCGAGAATGTTCTCCGGTTAAAAGTAAATGAAACGTAAATCAATGATTTGATACAATAGAAAAACGTAGATACTCAAGGTTTGACATTTATTAGAGTGAGATTTTGTCGTGAAAAAGAGTTGAATTCTGTTGGGGTTGTGGTGTCAATCCAAGTCTCACATTGGAAGATTTGACAAGAGTTGTTTAGTATATAAGGAGTTCCACCTACTTCATTAGTATGCGGCCTTTTGGGAAAGTCCCAAGAACAAACTCGTGAGGGTTTAGGCCCAAAGCGGACAATATCATACTAATGCGGAGTTAGGTGAGGAGGCAGCCCAACCTAATGGAAATAACGGGCCTAAAAAATTCTATGGGCACAACTCATATTGAATCTGGATTAGTTGGAATTATGATTGCTAAAAAACGAGCTGGTCTAAAAAAAAGAAATATATATATATATATATATTTATAACACAAATAAATTAGTGTTTTTTTTGTCTAATATCATATTAACTTTTTTAGAAAAGAAATTGAAATGATAGGTGATAAGTAATGGTAGATATATATGTATATATACATATAATGTTTGTATATATATATATATAGAAAGAGAGGAAGAGAAATTAAAACTAAATTGAAACTCTTAAGTGCATGAATGAATGTCATAACATGTCTTTTTCAATGCCTAACAAAACACCACAAAATACTTTGTACTTGAATTTTTCTCTAACATTTTATCTTCTAAAATATTATCTAAAATACTAATAAAAAGTTAACATTACTATTATTGTTAAGTCACAATAATTTAGAACATCTCGTATATTTTTATACTTATTTACGATAAAAAAAAAAAAATTTGTTAGATTATCTAATATTCGAAGTTATCACGAGTTCAACTAATATATATTCGACTCGTATAGTCCAACTCTTACTCAAGAGAAAGTCTTATTTTAACTCTTACATAACGCTTACAACGAATGTCGAACCTTCAATGTCGTATAACATTTATAATACACTTTCCTATTATACGAAATCGAGAATTTCAAAAAGGAACATTTTGCGTGCCCTCTTACTACTTATATAAGCCAATCTTCTTTTCCCATCTTTCTCTCTCTCTCTATCTTAAAATCTCACATGATAATCTGATAAGTTCTTGGCTGTCTCTGTAATGCTCTGCTGGACCACTTACATTATATTCTTTTCTACAAAATTTTTCTTCTTTTTTTTTTTTAAAAAAAAAAAAAAAAAATTTGTTTTTGTCTCTTTATTTATCATTTATTAGAATACATCCAAAAATTCGAAATTGCCAGTTGGCCTTGTTTTTTTTTTTTTTGGATAACATGCCGAGGTTCTGATAAGTTCTCCATTTCTATGTTCCTCAGTTTCCTATCAGATGCTACTTTCCCTGATATTTTTTACAAGAATGTGATCTATATATATATATATATATATTATATATATATATATATATTATATTAAAATATTTTATTTTTAAACTACTAGTATCAGATTGAAAAATTAAACTAAACGTGTAATAATATATAAGAATAAATTTATAAGCACTTGATTTGTCGGGGAAAAACGCATTATAAATGCTACACGAGATCAAGAGTTCGATATTCTTTGTGAGTGTCTTGTAAGAGCCAAAGTGATGTCTTTCCTTGAGTAAGAGTTGAATTTTGCAAGCGCAACTCGAACTAAATCCGGATTAGTTGGAGTCATGATAACTCTGGATATCAAATGATCTAACCAAAATTATAATGATGGGTTTAGATATAGATAGTCAACTTGAAATATTCTTTTAATACAATGAAAAATGGTGCTATGTAATTGATTATAAGACTCTACATGCGCAATTCGAGTCAAATCTAAGATTAGTTAAAATCGTGACAGCTCTGAATACCAGATGATCTAACAAAAAATATAATAATAAGTTTAAATATATATATATATATATATATATATAGTGAATTTAAATATTCTTTTAATACAATAAAAAACAATCCTAAGTAATTGATTATAAATATTGTCAAATTGATGATAATCCTACTTATTAACCCTCATTGGTCACAAAAGTTCAAGAAAAAGCAAAAGATATATATTTATTTTAATAATTTTTTTGTATTTGGATTCGAATCGCGTCGAACCCTATTAAAAAGAAACTCTTTCTACACGTGTATTTGAAAAAGATATACATATATATATATATATATATATATATTAATATTGAACCTTGAGATCAACATAGGGTTTTGCATTTTTCATATATATACCCATCTTCTTAGATCGAGATGGCCAAATGAGATTGGAGTGGCAAAAAGTCACTGACATTACCATAAAACAAATAATAAAAAGGTTTGGCTTCCAATTTTAGTATTTCGGTTTTGATGATATCCACTTATGTTTGTTTTACATCCGACCGACCAAACATGAATAACTTCATTACATTACTAATTTTAAAATAATTATTCTTTTATTATTATAATAAGTCGTTCAAAAAACTTTGAGATGTCAAAAGACTTTTTTCTTTTTTTTTTCTTTTTTTTTTTTTTTATTTTGTGGGGTGGCAATCAAGAATATATATTTATATATATAAAATATATATATATGATAGGACTGATAGGACTGTAACGAAGTCGAATCGAACATTAAAAATTTGAGCTCGTTCGATTATTTATTTATAAAGCTCGAGTTCGAGCTCGAGTTTGCTCGTTTAACTTTCAAGCATACTTGAGCTCGAGTTCGTCCGATTATTTGTTTATAAAGCTCAAGTTCGCGAACTATGATATTTTTTTTTTACTTTTTTATTTATTTAAATAATATATATATAAATTATAATAAAAAAATTAATAATATGTTCGCAAACACTCGATTATGTTCGCAAACAGTGTTTGAGTAAGCTCGAAAATTAATCGAACCTAAAAATTTGTTCGAGTTCGGTTCGATTAATAAACGAACGAGCTCAAACCGAGCATAAATGAGCTCAAACGAGTTTTGTTCGCGAACAGCTCTATGTGTGTATAATGGAGGCTGTCAAATTTTCTTTCAAACGACAAAATGGGAACTATTTTCTCACTCTCTCTTTCTTTTTATCCCTTCAATAATATATTTGACCATTCCAACTTCTAAATGGTAAGAAATTTGTCATCACTTTCCCAAGATTTCGAGTTCAAACTTATAATGAAAAATTTATGTTTAGAAAAGAGATTACTGATTTCATCCCTAATTACGTTAACTTTTAGCAATTGAGTCGTTCCTGTTTAAAAGAAATTTTATCAACTATACTTCTTTAGTACTATAAAAAGTTAAAAGCTTATTTAATCAATGTTAAAAGACAACAACAAAGTGTGGGATGATAGTTGATCATCTCGTCCTTTAATCATAATGTTAGAAGTTTGATACAATCTATTAAAATGAAACGTATTTCGTGGAAATCTTTTTTAATTCCCTATTTCACATCGAATGTTAAAGTAAATGTGTAATGATATACAAGAATGAGTCTAGATACTTATAGTCTATTAAGAGTATCCCTTTTCGATATAGTGTTCTTGTCAAACTCATAGTCGTAACACGGACTTACGAGTCCGAATATTAATCAAATATTTTACCCAATTTGAAATTTAAGGAAAAAAAAGAATCTTGTAGTACCAAAACCAAAAGGACAGCCTTTAGGTAGAAGAAAAGGTTCCTAAACCCTAAAAGCTACAACAAAGAAAGCAAACACTAACATTGGTTTGCCACTCAAAAGCTAATTCACACACAAAGTTATGCCGTATGGGGTTGCTTTTGTTTTCCCAGACAAACCCATAATGAAATTCGTGGTTTCTAGAAGCAAACATTTGTCCTTTTTTTTTTTTTTTTTTCTTACCTTAATCTGGTCAGAGTATCCATTTTTAATACAATGAAGACAATATTAAATAAATCTGTAAATCTTGCCAGACTCATAATTCCATTACGAGCTTACTGGTTCAAATATTAATGAATTATTTTTAAAAATATTTTACCCAAATTTAAAATTTAAGGGGGAAAAAGGAAAAGAATCTTGGAATGCCCAACCATTTTTCTTTTTCTTTTATTTTTGGTTTGGTTTTGATCATGGGATGCAATATCATGACCATTGTTTCTTGCTTAGGTTAAAACCGACAACTAATGCTAATTAATCTTTAATTCATATGTTTTTGTTTTGTTGGATGAACGTTGTAATGAATGATGATGATCCATGGTGCACACGTTGAGCCCACTATAATGAATTCTTTGTGTTATCTTATATACTATACTATAGTATGTATATCATAATTTAACGATTCTTTACATAAATATAAGAATAT
This sequence comes from Cynanchum wilfordii, assembly GCA_025388415.1. Taxonomy (NCBI): domain Eukaryota; kingdom Viridiplantae; phylum Streptophyta; class Magnoliopsida; order Gentianales; family Apocynaceae; genus Cynanchum; species Cynanchum wilfordii. The sequence goes on along the minus strand of JAHSUH010003114.1, from coordinate 1,690,543 downwards.
AATACAAAATGTAAAATATTTATATTCACATTAATCATCGATTCGTTAGTTTCTTGTGGGAAAAAAATCTAATTTTATCACCTCGAGGTTTAAGTTTCTAAATCAACGTTTGAGTAATGTGAGGAAAATATAAAAAGGTATTACTAACAAATACTATTGAAAATGACAAGAAAAAGAAAGTAATAGGGAGAAATAATAATAATAAATAAATAAATAAATAAATAATTTTTTTTTTTTTAAAAAAAAATCTAAGTATTTATGTGGTAAAGAGAAGGCCATGTGGACCCATGAATGAGACAACGTGGTGTACACATACTCCTCCCTCAGATCTTATCCCCTTATACATTTTATTTTGTTTTCTTATATATATATATATATATATATATATATATATATTTATTTAATTTTAATTTTTGAGATATTTTATTTGTATCTTTTATATCAAGTGCATATATTGTTGTGCTTAATAACGGTTAGTTGTTGATCATTGCATTTCCTTTTGTTATTTCTCTTCCAATTCATGAAGTCTTTAGATTAGGAAGTGTGGTATGGTGGTCGTTCACAGTGTTCCTTAACTATAAGATTGAAAAGTCGAATTCTACCTATCATAATAGAGTACAATTCATAGTTAATTATTTATCTTTAATGAGATAACTTGCAACAAAAAAATATTAGTTATTATTGTCCACGATAAAAATTGAGGTGGTAAGGAGCTTTTTTTGTTTAAGTGAGATAGAGGTTCGAACCTCAACCAATAATGTATGCAACAACTGTTTAAAATTTGAGACTAGAGTTTCCTCCTACACAGGACTAACCCGACTCAAATAAAATTAATCTGGATGTAAATTAATTTAAAGATGTCATATTATAATTTAATACTATTTAGAAAATCTCGTACCCTTAATAAAAAAGAAAAAAATCCTTGGTTTGATCAACTCTTCATACCCAATTGGATTATAAGGCCCAAATGAAACATATAAAACCCAATATTTTTAACAATCTAAGGCCTAGCTTGTTGTTAGCCCATCAATAAATTCGTCCAAATATTCTTACAAATATGGAAAATTCATAATTTAGTGTAACAATATTGAAGTTGTAAGTTCGAATCTAACACTCACAAGTTTATTTTATTTTTTGCGAAGGACCTATTCGATTTAATTAAATTTATCTAAATGTGAATATAGATTTATTCAAAGTATCTCCTGATATATATAAAAAATAAAAAGGATGAGCAAGGAAGAAGAAGTTGAATCACGTGTTCATCAATGCTCGTGTATAGATCAAATATAGATACATAATGCAAGGCACGTGTGATGTTTGGACGAGGATAAATAAGGCAGTTCATGTGCTAACAATATCATATGAGTACTTTGGTTGGTAGTTTGTTGTTGAGAAACCCAACTTTTTGTCCTTATTTTTTACAGTATACCTTCATATATATATATATATATATACTTGTCATTCCAAACAGAAGTAAATTGGTTCTTTTTACGCAATATCTTGAGTTTTAATCTTGGTTATAGAGAGACAAATGTAGGGGAGCTTATCTCCAATAGGGATACAACGAGGCTCAACTCTGTATTAGTTAATGCTCAAATTGACTATCAAAGATATATAATTAACCTTTAGAAGAAATTATTTTTAAACCCGGACTAGATCTGTGCCATTTGTTCGTATTCGTATTTGGTTTTCTTTTTAGGTATTCTATGAAATCTTTGATGCGCCCAAATGGATTAGACTACTGTTGAAAAAAGAAGACAGAATCGAACTCTCTTCGCAAATGAGGTTTGAAATTGACAGATGAAGACCATAGATTTAGGCGGAATATCTCTGTTTTTTTTTTTTTATGTATCACCTAAATTTATTTGGGGCTTTTCTGTCTCACCTAAATTTTTTAGGTTAAGTTTACTCTCTACATCATTTAGTTTTAAGTCGGTATTTCGTATTTCCGTGAATAATTTTAGTCATTCACTTTTGTAATGTTTTTATTTTAATGAATATTCCACTTATAAAAAAAAATATATATATATATATATATATATATATATAATTAACCAAAACATATATGTATATATATATTTATATATTCTACCAATATATATCGCTTTTTAGTATCATAAATATCTAGGGGTATAATGGGAATATAATGGCAAAATATAATATCTCTCTTTTCTAGTGTTATTGACATTTTTTTAATATATATATATTTCTTCTTCCTTCTAGAGGAAGAAGAAATATCTAATTTTTTTTTTTGGATTTTATGCCCAATGAATATTAGAAATGGACTAAGATTAAAAAAATCATCTTGACCAAATGTACCCTTTTCTTATTTTAATTCCGATTATGCATTAAAAAAAAAAAAAAAAAAAAAAAAGAAAGCCACGTGGCCAAGTTTCACAAAATAATTTTTATATAAAAATTAATTCAATAAAAAAATGGCTGCCAAATCCTCTTTCTTTCTTTCTTTCTTTCTTTCTGTTGCTCGCTTGTCAGCTCCGTTCTACTCTTCGTTTCGCCTGAAGAAAATTTTGAAACCATAAAGAAAATAAATCTGTGTTTCTGTCTGTAAAATCTTAGGGTTTTCCGTGATTACCCTTGCGTTACCGATTGAATTTAGAGGTCAAAGATTGAGCATTACGTTCGTCTGCGTTTAAATTTCATCATTTCCCCCCAGAAATTGAGGAATTTGAATTTGCTTTTAGAATGTGAATGGATCAGAGGAATTTGGAATTCAGGTATTTTCGTCGAATTTTCGGATTATCGTTTTTCTATTTGATTGCTTGATACGACATTGTAATTTTGAAGGAGACTGGATGTGTGTTTGTTTTATTTATTTATTTCTCGATTTTGCATGTAGTTGAACGTTGGTTGATATGGAAAATGTGGGTGTTCTTTTCGAGTTTATTGCATTCAGGTCAAACATCTATTTTACCGACATTTTAAAGCATTTGCAATTTTTTATTTGTTTTTTTTTAAAATTTTTTTTAAAATTTTTTTATAATATTTTTGGATATTTTTCTTGGAAAAGGATTTATTTATTTATTTCAAAAAGGGCTCTCTCTGTTTCTTTTATTCTTTTTTTTTTTTAAATATTTGGGTGGATTTGAATAATTTGTTGTAATTCTTGGGAGGCATACATACTTATGAATTATGAACTTTTTGGCTATTATAATTCTTGACTGTGTTTCGTTTTTTAATTGCTAACTGGTATACTTTTAATTCAATTGGCACCTATTATATTTATGACACAAGAAGTTTTTCTTGACAGTAAATGATTTATATATTCTGCAAGTTTTATTGGTATGCGCCATTGGAAGTGCAAGAATGGCGGCCATGGCAAGGCTCGTGGCATCTGGAAATGTTTCCGAATCTACTGCAGGTAGAGAATGAGGGCTTGGATCCCCGGATTTTTTTTGCCCCCTTATTTTATTGAATAAAATATATATTTGTTGTCATAAATTCTTCATGAGACTTAAAAAATGATATCATTGTTGCTACATTGAAACATAACGATCAATAACAACTTTTGTACCAATTGAAAGAGTGATGATACTGAATGTAGGAGGCACTGGACAAAAGCGAAACTAAAATTAATGAGCTAATCCTTCTTCTTATCCCTTCCAGGTCTCCTTGTACAATTTATGAAAACCACGTCAAAGCATAATCAGCTTCACACCTGAAAAACGTAGAATTCTTTTCTGTGTAGAAATCCTTTTTTAGTTTTACAATATTTGGCCTGACTTACTTCTATAGGTGTAAATATCAACAACCCCCCTTCTCAGGAAAACAACATATGTGCATTGGTATAGGAACTTTTTCACAGCAAGATGAATAAGTTTGGATCCTTAAAGATCTTTCTAATTTATATTTCAGTTTCTGGTTTCATGCTTTTACAGATGTATACAATGCCTGGATATCTGGGACAAGACTCAGGAGTCATTTTGAGAGGAAAAGTACCACTGCTTTTACTAGGAGGCCTTAATGCAAAGATATAAATAGGAAATATATGGCATTCATTTGGATTCTTAACGTACTAAACTAATAATCATTTGCTTATCTGTCTTAATTGTTCAGTAAGAGTAAGTACTATGCATGAAACATGCTGGTTATGAACAAATTTCTTCTCTGTAATGGTTGTTTGATTTAAAATAGTCTATAACGCCATGCATGTGAATAACTGAAGTAAACCATGTTTATGCTTTTATATATTGCTACTTGAATGCTTGTAGAAAATTGTTATAAATCATATTGTATTAGATAAACTTATCCATGCTAATTCTCATATGAGTTTGACTGAGTCAAAAGAATATCATGTTACCTGTCGCTTGTTTCTATTCCTTAAAGTTTGAGTAAGAAAGGAAAATTCTTGGATATGTGGGTCACCTGTGTTTGCAACCTCTCCTCTTCAGCGGATGACTTTGGCCGTCAAAAGTTAGCTGTGGAATACATCCATAGACAGCTACAGGAGGCAGATGAAGCAAATTTAATAGATGAACAAGGTAATTAGTCACTCTATTACTGATCCTAATGGAGGTGATATGCTTTCTTGAATTTAAATATGGTATATGATAAGATCTTGGTTGAGATATTTATTGGCCTGAGGGTGGTTCTTGCTTTTGTGTTAAATTTGTGAACACTTCATTGACATATTGATGGTGAGTTCTCAAATATATCTTGTGACATAGCACGCTGCACAAGGCTTATTATTCTAGTCTTTCTCACTGGCAATCATAAATTTTGAAACAATAATATCTTTATTTCTCAACTTTAATAATGCACAACTGTGGCATTTTTTATCAGGTGTACATTTGACTCAAGTTGTCTATTTTCTATCATCTGATATTCAACCGCTCTGACGGTTTCTTGTTGTAGATATGCACATATTTGATTCACGGCCCCTGACAGACCCTTTACATTTGGTAAGCTTCAGAACTCACTGGAAAGCTTCATTTGTTGATCATTGTCTTGCACTGGAGACATATTGCAAAAATCTCTGGAGTATATATGGCAAGATATGTTATTTGAAAGTGATTTTCCTTTTGGCTGTACTCTTCCAGTAGCTATTTATGGCATTACATTTTTTTGGGGAGAAGCATATAACACTCTTCACACTTGTGCAATTTATCTAATGTAAATACTGATATGCACGGTGGAATATTTCAACCTTGAAATTATGATTCTTGTTACTGTCTCCTTGCTAAAGTGGTGATGCTTTTTACTCATTCAGATAGACTTCTAATGGATATCTGGAAATAAGGATGAGGATTCAAGAAAAGCATTCTTAAATTTCAGTATCCTCCCCATGTGTAAATTACATAATTGGTTCAATTTAATAACTCCTTGGGACAGGAAACACATTACTCCCTCCATTTTTTTTTTTCTTTTACTTGTTATCTTCAGAGATTCATCTTTTTTTTTTTTTTTTTTAAATTTAAATTTTACTTGTCATCTTAAGAAGTCAAGGTAACATTTATTACACATTTTCTCCAGTTCTATTTACTCAATATTTTACAGCTAATACTCATTAATTAATCTTTACAAAATTATGACAGTTCATAGGCTATTTTAGTTTTTCACTAAAATAAAAATTAATTTTTGCGTAGAAAAATGGAGGTAGTACTGGGTTCTATTGTTGGAGAATACTTCTAGGGACTGAAGGATTATCATTGTTGTTCATCCCGAAATAGTTTTCCACAATAAGTTTTATCTCTGTTACCATATGAGACCAAACCATTGATAGTTCTTTGTATGCTTGCAATACCTGATCCAGTTGCATGCAAGATTCTCTTTCCTTGTATATCACTAACTTATATGTTTCTTCATGAAGGTTTCTTGTAATGCTTGTAGGAAGCCAGTCAAAGCAAGTCAATTTGCAATTCATGCAGGTTTAGTTTCTTGTTCATCCCCCCCCCATGTTTCTCAAAAAAAAAAAAAAAAAAAAAAAAAAAAGAAAAAAGAAGGAAGGAATATATTATGCTTTAACAACACAAATCATGTACATGAGGTAGAGTTAGGTCACAGCAGACTGTCCAAGTATCTTATAAATGATGATACTGGGAATGAATTTTTTTCAAATAATGTCACTTGTTTTTGCATTGAATTGGGGTCTCTTTGGGCATTCTTTTGTCACACTTGAGATTCTATAGATATCATCCACATTTAACTTGATTGATGCTGTTGATATAAAATACATCTTACATATGCCTACTGATGATTCAATGTAGTCAGATTTGAGCTCTATGCCTGTGGTGTGACATTTGCTTCTTTACACCTCACTGATGAGAAAATTATCAGCTTCCAAATGCCTTACATATCTGCATATGTCTATGGTCTCTGAAAATTGTCCTGAGTAAGAAAAAGTGGATTAAGTTAGATGGAACAGGATCTTATTTTAAAGAAAATTTAATTCTTTAGTTATGATGGAAAATGAACTCAGCAATCTGTTTGCATAAAACTGTGCAGAAGGATGAGAAAATTATTAGCTCTATGCTTTTCGGCTTTTTCAATTGTGAATGTTTGTAGATCACTTGTTCATTCTGAAATAGTTTAAAGATTTTTGATTTAGAGTGTGAAGTTGTTGAGTTACTTTTTCCTTGACTTCTCTCATTGTCTTCATTTTAAAATTGTTTGCATTAACTAATGAACATAATGGTTACTCTTATTATTTTCCAAGGATGTTTTATGGAAATTTCTAGAAAACCATCTTTGTTTGTGGATTTGGTTTGGCATGTTTGTGACATTGTGAATCTCTTTGCCTTCAGGAATCACTGTGCTTGTATGCTACTTACCAAGAGATTAAATTTGAAGCTCTGTTTGGCTACATATAAGAGTCATTGTTGCTATCTAACATTTCAATGATATCAAGCTTATGATACGTTTCTGTGTGCATCTTCAAATTGCAATTTCATAATTTTGATTTTTTTTGTATATCTAATTTAAATTAAACTTTAGTACATTATCCATTGTGAATCTTGCCTGAACGCTTATTTATTCTGATCATTTCAGAGCTTTGCGCATCACTAACACCTCTTGAAGAAATTGGCTCAGAGCTTGGTGGAAATACAGGGAGGAAGAAGCCTCCTCGGAAGGAGAGAAGAAAGTCCCTTATGGTCCATTCCAGTATCCTTCTACTGCTCTTTTTGCCCTTTGGATTTTGAATTTGGAGCCATTTTCATGGTCTCATTTTGTTTGCTTCTTGAACTATCTTGAGCAAATGAATGGTCCCCAAGCATTTCTGAACCAGCATTATGAGTTAGATATTCTTCCGCTACCATACGTTTCCTTGTTTGCTGTTGACTTGCATCACTTCTGGTTGATCATTCATTCTCTTAACCTCTAATAGACCAAGGTACATCATCAGTAAGTGAAAGGCCCAAATCTGAACCTCTTGATTCCCGTGGTATTTCTACATCGCAATCACAACCGGAGACTCCTTTTGCTGCAGCAAAAAGTATATACATATACATATATGCACACACATTGGTTCAATGCAGTATTCTTTTTTCAAAGAATTATGATTTTTATCCATTATAAATTATCTTTTTCTGGGAATTTTTCTTTGGATATTTAATTATTTTCCATATAAAGTTAACTTCATGAATGATGAACAAATCAAATGATGTCCAGACCCTGCCCAAGAGGGAATATATGCATTGTGTGACAATTTTTTAATAAGTTATTCCTTAATGAGATATGTAATTCATTTAAACATAAAACAAGACATATTGTAAGTAAAATACAAACCTATGCACTACCATTTCTGGCACTTTTGTGATCTTTCTGATTGACCATTCATTCTTGATTGTTCAGGAAAGACAAGTTCCCAAGCAACCACAATTCAAAATCCAAGAAAACGATCCAGAATGTAAGTTTTCCTCCTAAGAACAGATGATGCACTTCTTCCTCTTCCAATGTATCTCTCGTTACTTTTATCTTTTTGCCTGTGTCTCTGCTGATTAACATACATGAACCCAAACCCAATAGCTCGAGCTAAAAGTTGTTAATTAGGGATGGTAGATATACATGGGTTGATATTGTCATTTTTCCTTATGTAGGAAAACTGTATCGGAATATCTCCTTGCCTGGTTGCAGTGTGCTGTCTGCTTTAAAGTAGTCAAATAATTCCCACCTTATTCCTCAACTCCCATTCCCCCTTTAAAAAAAAAAAAAGAAAAAACTGGAGAGAGTTAACATGTATCTTCAGTATTTGGATGGATTTTCATAATTGGAAGAAACTTTTTTGGGTAAAATTCGAAGGTGTAGACTTTAGATTGCATGCTTCTCTGTGAAGATTGAAGTCTACAGTTAGTGTTTAAGCTAATTATCTTTTCTCAATCCACAAATGTTTGCTTTTAATTGCTAAAAGCTAAAACCTTCGTTTTTAGTTTTTGTCTCCTAGTTCATGGGTAGAAAGAGTCAGAATGATATACAATGCTGTTTTTCATTTTCTTGCAGGGTGACAACTGAGGGTCCACCCCCCACCTTGGATAATTCTGCACCAGCCAGTGGTATGATCTCTCCTGTGACTGTTTCTTGTAAGGAAAAATTCAAATTCACCCACTTATGCATGTTTGTTTCTCCAAATCCTATTTCAAATTTTATTGAAGAAAAAAAATTTCACATTACCCTTTTCTAGGGTTAGAGGACCCAAGTGCAGTGCAAAAAGCAAAAAGGAAATTTTTTCTTGATAGCTCAAATATCTTGTAGTTATCCCTAACGTTTAAAATTTCACATTACCCTTTTAAAGAATTATGCACCGTCCTATTTTAGTTTGACCTTGTCATTGAGCACTATGGTGCAAAACCCACACAAAAATGTAAATGATTTTTATGCATTCCAAAAGCACAAAGGAGCACAATATCCTTGCAGAGTGGTATTGAGGTCTCCCTATGCTATGTTTTCCAATTTATTTTTAATGCAGTTCTATGTTGATAATTTAACCAGCGGTCAAGAAGTAATCAATTATCTGATCTTAGTCTGTGTGCTAATTTCTGGGCTTCATTTAGTAAACTTCCCTGCTATGTTCATTTATAGTTTCATAATAAACTATTTAAAATACTTATGTTTACATTAGCTACAATAAAACTTGGGAGATCAAGTTCCTTCTGTGTCTTATAGGTGTTGAAATTGGCCTTATTTCACATAGCCTTCATTCTCCTTGGACAAAATGTCCACCTTAAATTACGAACATTCATCCCACATGGTTAACTCAAACTAATGACTGTCTGAAAGAATCTAGATGATACTGCAATATTCTCCTTTCCTCATTTTTTTGTATTTTCTTTTTTCCTTGTTGCTAATATGTTGTCTATGGAGGTATTTGACTAATAATGCAATATTTTCCCTCATTTATCATATGTTGTTTATATGATGCTTGGTAATTTATTCTTTTCTTTCTTGCCCTTTCTCGTCTGCTAGATGGATATCCTCTCACTATTTCAATCTCTATCATGCCCTCAGGCAACGAGTATCCTGGAAGTGAAAAGGTTGCAGATGATGCTGCTGGGCAAAAAGCGGACCAGCAACTTAATGATCAAGACAGCACTAACAAAGGTATTACCAATGTACAGAATAATAAGAAGAATAATAAGAAGAATAAAAAGAAGAATAAAAAGAAATAGTTCAATCCCTTAAATAAAGGGATTTTAGTTTCAAATCCCTTAAGTTTAGTGTCCTTATGTTTGTGATTTTTTTTTCTCGTTTTCATCACATACCATGTATTATCAACTATAAAGATGTAAGTGAGAAAATACATAATTTCTCTCATTTCTACTTGTGACATGGTATCAGAACTATAGGAATTTCTTTTCTGGGATTTTTCCTGTCTACGAGCAACTTTCATTGCTGCTATTCTTTTCATTCTATTTTCTAATTTCTGATAAGGCATTCTTAATTGTTGCCCTTTCCTTTCCTTCGCCATGTCTACCTCCCAAAACTTTGAAACCATTGTCCAATTTTAATACATTTGATAAATTCCAATTTGTGCAGAAAATTGGAAATTTGCAAAATATTTTGTCCTCATATAGGTTCAATGGGAAAATTATCTAAACATACCTTAAGGGTAAAGGGAAAATTAGGCATTTTCTTGGAGCAAGACTAGCATTAGATGATCCTGCATTTATAACATGGGAAGAGAAAGATTCCATGATCATGTCTTGTCAGTGGGATTCTATAGAACCCGTGATTAGTGCCCGTGCATGTTTTCTTTCCTGCAAAAGAGATGAGAGTTTATTTGTTGCACGTATTAGAAGGCCTGTGATGCTGCTCAAGCACATGAGATTAAAGATTAAAACAACCTCACTAAACAGGGGTACAAATCAGTCACATAATATGCAAATTTATTGGAAAATCTGTGGCAAGAAGTTGATCATCACCGAGTTTTTGAGATTTAATGCCTTGAAAACTCTGCTTTTTGGAAGAGCTTCATTTTAAATCCTGATTTCGATCAGGTCAGAATTCAAATCCTTGTCAAGGAGGGCGCACGTGTCTAGAAGAAACCATCTCATTGATCTGAGCAGAAGAAAGCTGAAGAAATGTTATGCTTGAACCGAAAATCATGGATAGGTGAGCCTTGGCATTAGAAACAGATTATTAGGAGAGGGAGAGGGAAAAACTGACATTCCTAAATACTGAGGAAGAGAAAAATCAATGATGGAGAACAAAGATAATCTCTGATGCACTTAGTGCAAGAAGATTATTAGGTAAACTGTCATTTCTCTTTGTATGAATGCCGCAGGAATTTTGTTTTTCAACTCATAGATACTTACATCTCAGACTTTTCACACATATACATCCTACCCAAGCAATCAAAAAATTTGTGATGATCAATGGTTATTTAGCCACTATTGCAGGATTCTGAGATATATGCATCTCACACCCATGCTTGTCCTTAAAATTTTCCTTCATGTAAATTATCAGTTAGCCTTGCCTCCAATTAGAAGCTTACCCTTGATCTTAAATGTCAGGCTAGTTTTTTCCCTTCTTACTGTGTTTTTTAGAAACAAGGTTTTGGGAGGAGGTTTGGGCTTGCTAAAGAAAGTAGAGGTCTTAACCATCTAGAATCATCTTAGTAGGGTAGGAGTAATCTACCTTTGCCTTTTCTTGGTCCATCTAATAATGATATTATTTGTTTGTATCATTTGTATCTTGGTCATCTATCTTTTAAGGTTTTAAAGAACATTTTTTCCCTAATTTATTCAAGGTTTCGAGTTTCATCCTGTATCTTTTCCTATTAGCCATGAAAGTTCTCTTCATTTATACATAGTGATGATATATGGGACCTTCTATTATACCCCAATGTTTCTAGGGCTCAATGGGTTTGTATCCTTCATTGATGATTGAACTAGGATTAGATGGCTATTTCTTCTAAACAAAAATATGATGTTAGCATTGTGTTTGGGTCCCTAGAGACCGATTTAGTTATCGATAGTTGGAGATTTTTTGTTAGGTAAAGATTAGGATTGGGCATGGTTTGAGGGTAAAGCTAATTTCTATTTTTGTCCTATGGAGCAAAGGTTTCTTACAGAGAATCTCAAATCTCTTGAGTTTAAAGTTCTCAAAAACCTCAATTGAAACCTGAACTGCTTCCTTCATTAACCAAGCTTCTATAAATGCAAAACAAGTAGATAATGCCCACTAAAATAAAAATAGGAAAACATGGGATCATGGAGGCTAACTTCCAATCCATAATGAAAGGAAATAACAACCAGAAACTGAGGAATATAAAGATACTAGCTGAAAAGGCAGGACAAAACAAAAAGATAGTAGATGTTACATTAGTGCCAAGATCTTAGGAAATATCTTTGGAACCCTTATCTTGAGGCTTATACTTTTCATACATGAAGTGTCGTGCTTTCCGCTTAATAGTAAAAAACCAATTTGGGGTTTATAAAAGGCTTGAGGATAGACAATGTCAAGGACTACTTCTCAACCATATATATCACCCTACTATCAATCACAAGGCATTATCCATTGTTAAGTTACATCATCCACATGGTCTAAGAGCTTTTAGAGCATATGAAAATTTAACATGGTATCGGAGCACGAGGATTGTGATGGAAAATCATAATTTAGGGTTATTACTCAAGAATTGTATGAACTACTATGGTTGAAGATTATTCTTGATGATTTGCAAGTCAAATGGGAAGGTCCTATGAAGCTCTGCTGTGAAAACAAGTCTGCTATCAACATTGGTTATAGTCCTATCCAACAAATCAAAATTGACAAACATTTCATCAGGGATATATTGGAGAAAGGATTAGTGTGCATGTGCTATGTTCCATTACAATGTCAATTAGCAGGTGTTCTAACAAAGGGTTTGAACAGTAGTTTTCATGGGGCTTGTTTCCATGTTGAGAATGGTAGATATCTATTTCTTAGCTTGCAGGGGAGTCTCAAAGTATAGAATAGGAAAGATATAGTTCAAATCCCATAGATTGAGAGATTTTGGTAATTAGTTCAAATCCTTCAAATTGAGATATTTTAGTTTCAAATACTTCAAATTTGATTCACTGATTTTTGTGATTTAGTTTCTCCCCTTTCTCCATGTAATTTCCTATGTGCCATGCATTGTGAACTGTAAAGATGTAAGTGTGAAATACATAAATTCTTTCATCCATATTTGTGACTGGTATCGTCATATCTATAAATGCCAATTCACTTCTTAAAAGACGATCCTACTTAGTTGAAACAAAAACTGAAACTCCTTTTGGTTTTTCGAAGTTGTGGTGGGATGCTAAATATTATTTATTGCTATTTCTTATGGAAATGATTTTGATGCAGTAATACCAGATGTTCCAGCTCCTCTCGCAACTAAGATATACTATTCTCAGGGAAATAGTCATTTACGATCTGCTCTGGCCCATCTATATCACAATGGACAGACTGAGGAGTATTCTAGTGGGTTGGTTCATGAGAAAGCAATACAGGGAAATATTGTAACAGCATTCACCTCATCTCCAAACAACCTTTCTCTTGATCTAACCTGTGATCACCAGCTGGACAAGGTTCTTATATTTTTCTTGGTTATGGAATTGAAATGTTCCTTTCCTTCTTGATAGCTTGTCAAACAGAAACATAAGAATGCATTAATTTGATAATCTAATATAAGAATAAAACTAATCCTGTTTGTTGTGTTTGTTATGATACAGGAAGGAAAGCAAACTACACATGCAGTGCAAAAACCTGATCAAATTTGCACACAAAGTTCAGAATTGTACTCTTGCAGAACAGGAGGAATTCCACATGCTACAAGCATTTCAAGCCAGTTTACTGTGAATAATGTTCTTAGACCTCAAACTTCTCTTGGAAAGATGTCAAGCAATTACTTAACAAATTCTTATTCTTTTGCTGACAGCTCTGGTAAATAATTATTATGATCTTCATTTTGCTCCTTTTTTACCCCAAAGAGAGGAAAAATGTTAATTCTGAAATCTTAACAACGTAGAGCCAATAGCAACTTCAACATTAACTAAACAAAAAGGCCTGGATAAGGGTAGAATATTTCACTGGGTTACTTAATTGGATCAGTAGAAGGGTGACTAATCAAATCCCCATTAGATTGTCCTTTTCCTCTCCATTTTAATTTCTCAAAGGAACGGCTATACCTTCCTTCAGCTATACTTTAGATTCTTGCTGTACCCACTGCTCCATTCTTTGTAAATGATTTCAAATGGTTGTCAGGAGTGTTTACCCCTGAATTTTAGCTCATCTTTATGCTATGGCCAAACCTGGGTGGAGTTTCTTAAGAATCATTTTCTTCTGTTCTTGTCGCTAATTGTTTATCATGATGCATGAGTATGTCTTCCTCTCTTGCTCTCCTCTTCCAAAAGTTTCATCTGAATGTGTGCAAATATGTCATCTGACCATTCCGGAGCTTCTTTCCAAGAGTCTGTTCAGTATGGGGTTTGTGTTAATTGTCTCATGTTTGTTAATTAATGAAACCCATTTCCTCTCATGCAGGTGTTAGGTCCTTCTAATGTTTTATTTATTCATATGTGATTTATAGTTTCAAAGGAAGAGATGTATGGCATTGGGAGTGGTGTTATGGAGTAAATAAAAATGAAAAAAAAAAAAAATGAAAATAGTTTTGGTCTTTAGACTTTGTAGGAGAGTAATTAAAGGTTATGGTTTTGTAGGAAAATCACTAGGAAGCTTGCAGCAACCTGAAGGAAGTGTTTCAGTTGTATAGAGGTTGGAAATCATATTTTGTGCGGCGAAGGTGATATTATTTTTTCTTCCTACCTATCGAGTTAGGATCTAGTTCCAATGGTGGTAATGTGTCATGCCCATTTAACTGAGGCAGAGTTTATCTTTTATTAAGAAAATATGGGAATAGATCTTTAGTATAACAGCACTCAACTGTCAGGTATGTTTAATGTTTCTCCCAGGGATGATGTTTATTTGTGAGGTAAAATTCCTTCCTAAACATCTTCTGCAGTCAAGTTATACCTTTCCATCTATATTGCTCTCCGTGTTGTGCATATTTAAAATTCAGCCAATAGAAAGCCTTGATACAAAGACCTCAATTTTGCTGCTCTTTTCTCCGGCAAATATTATTTTATTATTATTGATGAGTCCATTCAAAAGTTACACTGCTCTTCAGATTCATCTTGGAAGAATAAGATGAGACTGATTTGCTGAAAGGAACTATTACCTTCTGTTCATTTTGTTAGCGTGGTTCTTCGGTGCTTGATATTCATTTCATATCAGTTCATTGTCAAACCATTTGTCCTTCAACTGGTGATTTGGAAAATGAATCATTTATATTCTAGCTGTGGGTTCCAAGGGTTTAGTGGGTGTAACTTGGTGCTCCGGTTCTATATGAAATCAATTCTTTTTGGTAGGGGACCAGAAATTTGAGATAAATTTCCACATACTAATCTCAATTATAGAGATATTAGGATAGTGATGGAGATATATCATAGAAAAGTTACTATCCATGGCTAATATTTTTCCGGCTGATGAAAGGTTTGGTATAGATAGACTACAGAGCATCCTTTGTTTTTTAATTGCCAAAGTTTAGAATAAAACGGTATTTCTCTGTTTGTACACAATACGTTGTCATGGACATATTTCCCTTACTGTTAAGGTGCTTTTGCACTACTAGGCGTTGTCCATGGCTGGGTAGAGTGCCCTGCTGGTGGAAACAGATATTTTAAGTACTTTTTTTTTCTGTATTTAATGGAAGATATTTATCTTGTTGTGAAGATATAATTTTTGATAGTGACATATACTTCAATGGCTTGTTCGGTGTTTCTGTATGATATTCAGTGTCTTTCAGTTATATGTAGCTACTTTTTGGGAGAAAGTTGGCTCATAAGATTGTGAAAGAACCCTATTCTTGTGGCTGCCCCTTTTGTGCTAACATTGATCTAATGACATTGTAAGAAATGTTTAAAGTATTCTTCCAGACGACAGCAATGACTAGGATTATGCTTATTTGAGGTAGATTTCTAAGAATCTTCTCATTTTGAGATTCATCCGTGGCTAGAACAACACTAAGAAAAATGAAAAAGGAGTAAAAGTGAATTTTTGGCTGTTATTCTTTTGGCCTTTTGTTCTGGTTCAGGTTCTGCTGCCATAAGTGAAAGGAAAGAACCTTTTGTGATGCCAGCAAAGTTAAAAAGGAGATGTTATGAGTTCTAATAAGATTCGTAGCTGGTACACCTGAAGTGGACGGTCTTAAAACAGTGTACTAGTTGAAGTCAGTTCGTGTGAACAGTTCGGTAAATTAAAAGTTGTTTCCCGTTATCCTTAATTGTTTGTTTATTTATGTATGTGTGTGTATTTTTTTTAAAAGCTTTTTAAAAAGTTGCATATAATATATACATATATTACAAATTTATTTGGGTTTGTAAATTAGTTGTTGTTTTTAAGAAAAGAGAAATACTTTTCTTAAGGGTTTAAATAAAGGTACTAGCAATTGAGAATAGGTCTTAGGTGGACTGATTCTTGTCTATGTCAGAAAACAGTATGAAAAGGGAATCAAAATATGGTGTGACCTAGGTAGTGATATCAAAACCCATTAAAGAAGCTGGCTGCACGATGGAGAATCATAGGATATAAACATTCATCATGGTGTTTTTTTGTCATCCTTTTTCATGCTCTTAATAATTTTCACGTTTAATTTTGTTTCCTTAGAAATAAAGTAGAAAGTGTATTGCATAAAGATGCCAGCTGATAAGTTTTGGTGCTAGTAGCATCTCTATCGAAATTATATTCTTTGCAATTTTACTATTTAGACATTATTGCATTTGATTTTTCTGCACGGAAATGTTTCTTTCTTTTACTTGTTTGGTTATTGTGTTTTCAAGAACATTTAATCCTAAAATTGATGATATCTTTGTGGGTAGTGGAAAGATTGTTAAGATTTTACTTTGTTTACTCAAATTCTTAAAGGGTGTAAGTCTTACCTTTCTTGCCAATTTTTTGTTTGCAAAAAGCTTTTGCTTTACCAAAACAGGTTTCCATATTAATATTGGTCTACTTTATGGGATTCTCTTTCTCTCTCAATACATTTGTTTTTTCTTTTTCCTTTTCATTTTTAGCTTTTGTAATGCTTAGATACTTTAATTTATGTTGCAAAAATGTTGTTAATTTGATTGCTAAACAAAATTAGATGCAACAAATCCCTCCTATTTATGATTAATGACCATTTGTTGTACCAACTAAGATGCCTTCTCAACTAGCAATAATTAAATAAACCCCCCCACTTATTCTTGACTCCTAATTCTTCTTGCCTAATCCACTTCTAAAGAATGTCAAAAACATTTTGGAAAGACCTCTAAATTCTTTCATTGAACTTTGCGCTAAGTATTTTTGTTTGTTTGGCTTGGTCCTTTTAAAACCTAGCTTATTTGGTTGATTAGAATGGAGAGATGAAAACGTCATCATACTAGTCTAAGTATTGATTATTTCATTTCTTTATATTATAATATATATACACATATATATTATGGTGTGCTTGTTTGTAGTTATGCTAGCCATGTTCCCCCCCCCCCCTTTTTTTTCTTCTCTCTTTCTTTCTTGGGTAAAATTCAATTATTATTTTGTTATCTTCTTTTACAATCTAATTAGTAATTCAATCAATCCCTTTGATCAAATTCTCATGAAAGAGATGGGATTTCTTACATAATTTGTTACATTTGAGGTTGTACTATCATTTTGAAATTTATCTCAAATATCGATAGATAGAATAAATCAATTGTAGGGTGTTTACACTTAGCCTAAACCATGATACCACACACCACACATCAACCATGGTATGGTAAGCTTACAAGTCTTTGTCTTTTAAAAGACTTTTATTTCATTTCTTTCATACACAAAAGTATTAGTTAACAATAAAAAAGATAACATTATCTCATCATAGTACAAATAAAGTTATGATTTTTGTTCTAATCTTAGCTTTGGTCAATTAAATATAATATATATGTATATATATATATATATATATATACATGATTGCTTACCAAAAATATGTATATATATATATATATATGATTTCTTGAAACTACTAGTAGATTTCTTTTCACATGTGCACTTACCCTATTTAAGTTATTAGCTTTATCAATAATCATTTTTTAACTTGTTTTAATTATATTTACTTAAACAAGTGTATATTGACTAATATGTTATTGCATGAAATATAATTTTGATTTTAAACAAATTTCTTTTTTTTTTTAAATAAAAAAATTTAGAAATATTTTTTCACACAAGTAAGATATGTTAATGGACATATTTTGTTCATATTCGTGTATATATATATATATTTTGAAATTTGAAGTATTTTTATCTCTATTATGTTTCAAACTCATGACCTCTTCGGATCATAAGTGAGATTGTTATTAATTTAGCTATATGTGCTTGAAACAATATATTTATTATGAGGAATAGTTAGGAGTTTTTATACTTGAACTCAAGGCTCTTTGGAGTATAGAAATTAACCAGAACTTCTTTCAATCATGTATGTATAGATTAAAAATTGAATTTTATTAGTTCCATCAAATCAATTTAAGTCTCATTCTAATGTCACCATTACATAAGAAAAATCAAACTTTATTTTTGATATTTCATATATATATATATATATATATTCCAAGTAATATATATTTAAGTCTGAATTCGAGATTATATAAAAGATTAAAATACATATATAAATATTTTGAAATACATATTTATCAAATGAATTTAAGTTTTGAATTAATAATTCGAAATAATTTATAAGCTTATATAAGATAAATCAAATGTATTAAATTTTTTTAAAGAAACTAATATTAAAAGACATCTGTTACAAAATATAATAAATATTTTATTATGTTTACCAAAAAAAAAAAAAAAAATTATTATAAAGAAGAAAATAAACTAATAATAGCAAATTTTAGAAGAGGAAAAAAAAAAAAAAAAAAAATCTACCAACTTTTTAGTGGGCCCATTACTTCAATGATTTATCTTTCTTTCTCTCTCTATCTGCTGCTGCCTACATTACTTTGTCTATCTATATCTATTATCTCTTCCCTGGAAATCCTGCTGTCCTGATTGTCTTCGACTCATACTGCAAATACCAATCTTCAAGAAAAAAAAAAAAAAAAAAAACAAAATCTTCAATTTTCCTGTTTTGTAACCGAAATTCACAAATCTCAACAGAACCCATCCATTTTTAATTTTCAAGAAAATCCATGGTTTCTGTTCTGACAAACCCCAGCTACTACTCATCCACCAAACCGGTTTCTCTTTGCTAGTTTTCTTGGATTTTGTGTTCATTGATTTTTTTATTTGGGGTAAAATTCACAGAAATTGACTGCAAATTTGTACATTTGTTGTGTGTGTATATATATATCTTTCTTTTCTTGTTTAACTTTATTAGTTGTTCACAAGAATCACATCTCCGTCGAGCCCACATTATGAATTAGTAGTTTTGTAGAGGTTAATTTGGAGAGAGTTAATAAAGTTTTAATATTTATCCGTTTTCGTTTGGTTAATTTGTGGTAGAAGGTCGTATCAACTGTGGGTTACGTAAAAATTATGATTTAGACTTGTGATTTAATTGTGGGTTTTGTACTTTGGGGGGGAATGATTAGATACATTATCTGATGTTATGCGTGTTGAGAAAGGTGCGTGTATTTAAGGAATAGTTTCAAGAAAAGATTTTTATGGTCAATTGAAGAAAACATTTGAGAAAGGATGAAGTTGAGATTG
Source organism: Cynanchum wilfordii (assembly GCA_025388415.1). NCBI lineage: Eukaryota > Viridiplantae > Streptophyta > Magnoliopsida > Gentianales > Apocynaceae > Cynanchum > Cynanchum wilfordii. The sequence continues at coordinate 1,671,349 of JAHSUH010003114.1, read as the reverse complement.
AGGTCACAGAAGGTTGTTCAGGACAGTTCGGTGGTGGGAGATTCTCAGATGAATGAGCGGCTGAGACAGAGTTGTTGGGCTAATATGCCGTCGGAGCTGCTAAGAGAGGTGTTCATGAAATTAGAATCGGAATCCAAGTGGCGGTTAACTGAAGGTGGGACTCAAATTTCTTCCAGAGAAGATGTGGTGCAATGCGCTGGTGTCTGTAGGAGTTGGAGGGAAGTTATGAAGGAGGTTGTAAAGTCTCCTCAATTTTCCGGGAAAATTACTTTCCCAATTTCAGTTAAACAGGTCTGGTTTTCTTCAATACCTATTTGTGAAAGTGCTTTTTCCAGCTTTAGAATAGTTTGCCCTCCCCCTCTTTGTTTTCCCCTCTTCATGTTTGTATATATATGAGAATGGGATTTTTTTATTATTGAGCTATTAATTCATTTCTTTCAATTAGTACTTGTGATAAAGAAACTGCTTGGAGGTAAATCTCATTTGGGGGATACAAGAAGGTTTTAGAATATTTCTTACATTGAAAAGTGGTCATTTGTTTGTTGCTGTGACCTAGAAACTGCCTTTTAGAAGTTGCTACTACTAATTTAGTGTGTGTGTGTGTGAGTTTGTTGTCTTCCAATTGAAAATCTTGAATGAGTAATGACCTGAAATTGTAATAGTAGTTGTTTTCTGCGAGTCAGAATTAAGCATATGAAAGCCCGGTGGAATCATATATTGTTGCTTTTTCCTGCTTAATCTGGTGTATTTTAGAGGGAAAGAATTCTGGCAGAGTAAGACATTACAAGTGATATGGATATCTCTTGCTTTCTCTGTCCATCATTTTCAATCAACCATGAATGGTACCCTTAGTATGCTAATAATGTCTTGCCTACTCGGTTAACAAAGGAGGAAGCAAGAACTAGAACCCTTTTGAAACTTTCCTGCCTGCTAATTATTTTTTAGGTTGCGTGTAAAAAGTATCTGTTTTGTTATTAATCATCTGTTATCTAAAATTGATTTCTCACCACAGCCTGGTCCAAGGGATTCTCTGCTCCAATGCTTCATAAAACGGAACCAATCTGGACAAACGTATGAACTTTACCTGAGTTTGAGTCAAGGTAAGATTGCTTCTATCAATCACATGTATCCTTGAATGAGGCTTCTTAACTGTTTTTAAGCTGCAAAATGCCTTGCTGCATGTTATCATTACATTTGTTCTTCCTTTAGTTTTTATGGTCAGAAGCATATGGTTTTGAACTGTAATTTCATTTTATCATCCTGGTTTTGCTGCATGTGTTTTTACCCTTTGCTTCCTCGATCTTTGTTGCAGCTTTGGCGAGTAACGGGAAGTTTCTTCTTGCTGCCCGTAGGTATAGGAGGGCTACTTGTACTGATTATATCATCTCTCTGAAAAGAGATGATATGTCAAAAGGAAGCAAATCATACATAGGCAAACTGAGGTACTAATTAACTTTCAGTTGTCTAAATTTGAATCAGATGCCTGTTTTATTGAATTTCTTCACCAACAGAATCACTCTCCTGTTTTTTAAGGTCAAACTTTTTGGGAACAAAATTTGTTGTGTACGATTCTCTCCCAGGTGAAGCAGGCAGTAAATTGACAAAGGGTCGGTCTGCTCGGGTAGTAGGCTCAAAACAAGTATTCCCAAGAGTTCCAGGGAGCAGCTATCCTGTATCTCATATTTCGTATGACTTAAATGTCTTGGGAGCCCGGTAAGTGGAATATTTGTCTATTAACATCTGATCATAATAGCAAACTGTGAGATGAATTCTGTTCCTTATTAGATGGACTCAGGCTTTTTCTTTTTTCTTTCTCTTCATGTTAAAGTAGTGGCCCAAGAAGAATGCTATGTGTCATGGATGCAATCCCAGCTACTGCTATTAAAACTGGAGGAGGTTCTCCTTCACAGAACAGTTTTCCTAGTGAAGTTGATTATTTCCCATGTTTTGAATCAAAGTCAAGCCGTTTTGACAAATCTCTATCTGGATCACTAGATGGTACCCAAGAAGGATCACTAGTTCTGAGAAACAAGTCTCCTAGGTGGCATGATCAGCTCAAATGCTGGTGCTTGAATTTCCATGGACGGGTTACTGTTGCTTCTGTGAAAAACTTTCAGCTGGTGGCTTCTCCAGAGCATGATGGTCCGCGTGGACCAGAACATGACAATGTCATCCTACAATTTGGGAAAGTTGAGAAGGATGTTTTCACAATGGACTATAGATACCCAATCTCAGCCTTTCAAGCATTTGCCATTTGCCTTAGCAGCTTTGATACTAAGATAGCTTGTGAATAAAATGTACTGTTAAAACCACTCTCTGTAGTGCTTTTATATGAACCTGTTTCCTTGTCTAAAACTTAGGTTTTTACCTTTGTTTTCCTTTCTGAAGTTCAAACATATTCTGGTAATTCTGTTGTTAGTACTGCTACTTGATAGTTTCTCTATTGTATATTCTGTGAAACTTGCTTTACATTCTTGTGATTATGCTATACAGTTATTATGTATTCTTGTATGTGATATTTATTCAGGATAGACTTATATACTCATTCATACTCATTCAGGATATTCCTTTTGATACTGTATAATGACTTAGTACAAAGTAGTTGATCATGGATCCGAGTTGTGACAGGCTTTACATTCTTGTGATTATACTATGTATGTCCTCATTTTGCCAACAAGTGATTTGCAGAAGTGCTTTGTATAGACATGGCTGCACTGTCATATGTTTTTGTTTGTTCCTTGTCTGAAACCATTGCTTTAATCCATCAATTCTTGTACTTTAAATTCAATGAAAGAAAAGAAGGAAATTTGCAGATAAATAGACTACAGACAGTTCTTTATATAAATGTTATGTGCCAATGCTGTTACTACTACTGCATCATCCTCTGTTTAAATATAATATCTCTATTATTTACAGTCTCATAATTCTATTTGGAGTTTCTACTTGGATTAAGCAGACTGCATTTGTAGATTCTTTCCAGGTAGAGATTCAGTAGCTGCCATATCATCTGAATCCAGAGCCTGTGGTGGATGGCTTAGATCTTGGACAAAGTTAGTGAAAGAACGGAAATGTCCAGGAGAAAAGAAATCAGCTCCCATTCTTTGATATGTAAACAAGTCCACTGCTTTTCCTTGCAAAACATTCTTGATCAGATTAAAACCTTCTCCAGGTGCACTGGAAATTACCAACGAGTTTTGGCCGGAGATCTCAACTCCATGTTCGTTGCAAGATGATGAAATTTGCTCAATTAATGACTCTGGACTTGAGAAGACGACTTCATTTGGTTGGTTATCATCTGATAAGTCCATTCCAGGCAGTATGATTTTGCATGAATTCTTTGAGAACATTTCTATGATGGGTTTATATCCATCTCTATTGACTGTGTTGTAGAATCCAGCCATCAATTCTGCGGGGTGGGAACGAGTTCTGTACCAAGAACTCATTAATGGCAGTTTCCCGGAAACTGTAACAGGAACATCACTGAATGTTGACACAGCAAGTGAAAGAAGACGATCTCCATGAGATATGAGCTGGTTTGAGTACCATGAGAGAAAGAAATCGCCATACTCAGTCTCCCATGATCCTCCATGCTCCTTAAAGAAGCCATTGGAGATAGGCATTTCTTCATACCTTGGAGAATCATGGGGACCAGACAGTCCCCAGAGAGGATTCCCATGTGCTTCAGCATGTTTCTTGAGATTGCTAAGCATGTTTTCATCATAACATTGAAATTCACCGGCCCCGGAATGATGATGGCCACTCTTGGCTGTTTCATGGAAAGAAGGATACCGGATCTCACCATCCGGTCCAAGACCAATGGAAATCCCCTGTAAAATGATCACAAAAATTACCAGATACATTAACAAATAAAACCCCATTTGAACAAACTACAATGCAGCATATTCCAATTAATGTCCAAAACTTACAGTAATGGTGGAACCCAAAAACGTTGAGAATGAAGTCTTGAAGTCCTCACAGAAATCTTTATACACTTGAATTGGAGTCTTTCCATTCAGAACAGGAAGATCATCAACACTCAGTGACAGACAATCTTTATATCGCTGTCCGGACCGATCACTGAAGAAAATGTTAGGTTCTGATTCTCCTATCTGAGAAACCCATTCAGGAAGTGGGATCTTGCACTGATTGCAGCCATGGAAACAGATTGAAACATGAAGCTTAAGACCCATATTTTGGACTAATTGAGCTAGAGCAAGATAGCCTGTCCAGTTATACTTTCCCATGCCTTCTTTCTCAACAATTCCCCACCAGATTGGTAGCTCAACTCCATCCACACCCAATAATTTCAGGGCTTTCAGTCCTGCTGCAATTGCTCGAGCATGGTTTATGGAATGAGAATCAGACACTGCATCCAGCGGTAAACCAACATACAATTTCAAGCTCTCTTCCTGCACAGGTTTGAAAAATAGCCATAGAAATAACTCAAGTTCTGCCCAAATGTTTCATCAAAGACAAAGATACAATCTTTCCACATCACTGATTTCATTTATTTCCACAAACTCCCAAAAACAGTACAAACTTGAACCAAATATCATGGATCCTTAAAATTTATGCATAGAGAAAGATATGAAATTTCCATATATATACACATATATATTATATAGTCAAGATTTATAACCCAAAATGAGAAAAATTGATACTAAAACATGAAGATAGAGAGAAAGACAAAAAGGGCTTACGGGTTTAGATCTTCTGTTTCCAGAAACAACAGCTTCAGTTTGGACATTAGCAGAAGCTTTCAACAAGAAAGGAACAGAGGATTTCGAAGAGCATCTCAAACTGCAGCTGCTGCTGCTTTGACAATTCTTGAGGGTAGAAATCTTTGCAAAATTCAGATTCTTGCTAAAATTACATAATCCAATTTCTTTATTCCATAAATCTGTTCTTCCAATATTCACCTGAGAGCTTCCCATTACTGAAACCTCCATCCTAAATAACTAACTATCCACCAAAAGAAAAGAAAGAAAAGAAAAAAGTGATCTTTCTGATGAAAATTTAAACACAAGAACAAGATTTACTGCAGAAAAACTAAAGAACCCAAGAAAAAAAAAACCCCAATAATTCTAATATTTCTTTCTCCGGAACCAGATAAAAAGAGAATTCTTGAACCCAGTAAAGAATTCAAACCCGGACACGGTACACCTATATAGGGAAAAAGATGGCGACTTTCAACGTGGAGGATGATGATTTTCAAAATTGGAAAAAAAAGAAAAAGCGTTACTATTAAAGAATAAAACACGTGGCATTCTTACAGAGAAACAAACGGCATCCTCATAATTTTCCTCGAACTACTGTTTGAATTTTCTTTTCTTATTATTATTATTTTTTTTTTAAGATTTGTATAAAAAATTTGTATAAAACACGTTTAATTCAATTAGTCATCGTCTCGTTTTGATTCAATTTATGTATGACTAATTAAGTGTTTATCGACTCTTACAAATAATTTCATATTAAAAATATAAATATTTTTTCCTATTTAGACATTATTATGTTCTTAACATATTTTTGGTTGAAAAAAAAAAAATATATATATATATGTATAAGTTCAATGTTTTAGCTTAGGATATTTTTGTGGATAAGAATATAAGAACACATATGCTGGCGTGGAAAGTTCAGAATGGCCATGTAATGCCAACCAATTTAACGACCATTTCTATTATTATATTTTTTAAATTAATGTTTATAATAATAATAATGAAAAAAAAATTATTATATATGAACAGAAAATAGCAATAGTGCTTATAAAAAAAAGAAAAAGAAAATAGCAATAGTATTTGAGACACGTGGCAGGAATCAAGTGGTTAGATGTCCTTCTGCTGACTCAGACCCATGTCGACGGCAATCTTCAACTTGGTACAAATTTGATTCTCCAACATAATTGATGGATTTCTTTTTTCTTTGTCCCTAAAACAAATTGGAAAAAAATGGATTTTTGAAATTGAAAAGACTTCAAAAATCTTACTGCCATATATAATTAATAATAATAAATGGATAATGTTTGTATTGGGAATATGATTTGCTTTGTCACAACTTTGTAGATTTCAAGATTTGGTATTGTAATACTCTCTCATATCAAAAGTGTATATGAATGTGAATTAATATATAAAAATAGATTTAAATATTCATAATTAACACGAAATATCCCTATTAGTACATGAAGAACGAGTTTCACTTGTGGGGTACACTAAGTGCTACCATTGGTTAGAGTTGCGGGTTTATGAGCCCAAGTCATAAAAATTGGTATTTGAGTATGTTAGGCGCTATCGTATTCAACTTGAAATAGAAACTTGGGCTAGGGCTAGTTAAGATTGAGTTTATAGAGTCATTTACAAAAGTTTAACTCTTACCCAGAATAAGAATAAACCCCCTCCTCACACTGACACCGACTTTGAAATTATTCCAGTTGCATTTACAGTCTAACTTTTACTCATAATAAACCTCACACCGATACTGACTCTTTTATTGCATTCTAACAAGTGCCGAACTTGTAACTTCAAATAACATTCATAATACACTTTCTCTTTTGTGCCAAATCAAGAATTTAACTAATAACCATTTTATCGGTGAATGTAAATGTTAAATTATATCTAATAATATGTATATTAACATAATTTTCTTGCCAACTTGGTAGCTTGGGAGAGTTGGTAAACAAACTCCTAATGCCCTTCCTCTAAGGCGGATGGTCGAGGGTTCGAATCTCCCTGTGGTGGTTAGCGTCATGTTAAAAGCTTTGGGTCGGACCCTAACCCTCGAGTAAGAGTTGAACTCTGCGAACGCTCCGTAAGCCGAGTCCAGATTAGTCTCACCGAAAAGGTGAGGACACCGCCCAAAAAAAAAACAAAAAAAACTAATTTTCTTGCCAATCAATTGAGTGTGGAAGGAAGTCTTTTGAGTAAAGAAATTCCTCAAAGATTGCCAATAATACAAAAGATCCATATGGTAACCCTAATCAACTTTCAAGAAATTAGGTTAATTATACAACTCAATAATTGAACCATCTAAAACAATTAAAGAAAAAAAAAAAGGCTAATTTGGTAATTTCCAATTAAAAAAAATTAAGGTCTCTATCATTTTCAACTAGTAATAATAAAGTTAAAAATATAATATAAATGATTTGAGTGCCTTCAACTCATCATAGGAAGACACCTCAACTATTCTTCAAATTGTCAATTTTGGCAAATATTATGGTTGGTGACGTGTACCAATAGGATGGTTCCAAGTAATCCATTCATTCATTCATTCAAATGAGACACATAACCCATGTGTATGATTTATTATGTAAGTCTTTCTCTTTGCCATATATTGAAATTCCTTGACTATTAAAACAACACCTATAACTAAATTGGATTGATTCAATGAACATGTTACCAATTTTTTAATTGCTTCTTTCTTCTAATTTATCCATTTATTTATGTTTTTTTTGGGAACCGAGTCATACTTTTTTTTTGTTTTTTTATAAAGATTCGGTATCCAAACTCCAATCGACCCGAATTCGGAATAGATCCAGGAATTACGGCTTTAAATTCCTCCCAATTATGGTTGTAGGATCGAACCGTGGTTCCCCTACCAAGCTCAATCTCATGCGCTACTAAGCCAACCAACCATTGGTGAGCCATACTTTTTATCCATATATCCATATATATATATATTTAAATCATGTGATATATTTTCACGACTATAATTAAGATCGACTCTAATCACATCCGTATCTACTTAAAAAAAAAAAAAAACCTCACCTTACCTCTCTAAGGTTCACAAAATATATATATATATATATATATATATCAAACACATACATTCCTTCTACTCATTTGATAATTGTCCAAACTCCAAATTGAAAGACCCACATTTATTATTATAAATGTACAAAAATTAAGAGGGGAAAAAAGAAATCAATAAAAAGGCCTTTGAACTGGGCCACCAGGAGGCCCAGGTGGTGCAGGATAGACCGTTGGGCCAGATATTGGTGGAGAAGAGCCCCATAGTCCAGAAGGGGGTGCGGGCGGAGGAGGCGGCCCAGGGTCATAATCGTAATAATCACGTGGCCCGCGAAAGCAGTCTTGTATTAGACAACAACAGCATATAGCGTATGCACTGCCCACATTCAACAAAAATCAACCAACCCATATTTTACATGTATATATATGTATATATATATATATATATATATATATGGATTGTGAATGAATATGTAATGATATATAAAATAGTATTTAGAGAAGTGAGAAGAAAGTAATTGACTATAGCTATTGTTAGACCTATAATCGCGCGACACAAGTCGTGTCAAGATCGTGATCGTGACACATATAAATATCAGTGTATCGGCACTATATATCACGGACATTCACTATAACTTTTAATTTAAGACAAGGGTTACAAAAATGATGAAGAAAGAGAGAGAAGAGACGTACCAAGTAGCTATGGTGCCGCAGAGATTATGGAGGAAACGACCACAAAGTCCGCCTTGAAATGCAGAATTAGGATCTCCATAACGATGATGCTCGTGTCCCCAAACACCTCCTCCTCCTCCCGGTCCTGGTGGTGCTTCTCCGGGGCCGCTGAATATTCTCATTATACAATATATATGTATGTATGTATATATGTTTCTCCAAATTCTTATAATGATCACAAAGAAGTAAAAAATCCTAATAATAAGAAACTGTATATAGAAAATATGATCATATATTCTACTAGGTTTTTGATAGTGTGATGAGATGATCTCATCTTCTTCACTGTGTCCTGTACAGGTGTCAAGCCGTGCTTCTTCCATGTGTGTGTTTTTGCATGCATGCTGACACGTACGGATGAAAATCCTGATTCTTGATAGATATGGTCTACGACAGACTTTTCTTGAACTTTTATTATGTGAAAAGAGATATTATAGATGTTATTTATGAATATATTTTCTTAAGTATCACAATATAACACTATAAATATATAAAAATATGAAGCACAATAGTCAATTATTTGAAAATAGTTGTTCTCAGAAAATATATATATATTGTGCGATTCTTTAACTTTCCTTGAAGCTGGGATGTAGAGTTTTGTTGCACCGATTTCAGCTAAATTTGCTTTTGATCTTGCGTTTAGGCAGGTAATTAATGCTCTCTCAGTGTTAACTGTCGTGTCACTGTTAATTGAAATGTTGATCAGCTTGTTTCAGAATAGGAAGCTTATGGAGGAGGGGGAGGAGGCAGAGGACCACCCGGAGCAGGACCGGGTGGTGGTGCTAGAGGAGGACCAGGAGGTGCCGGCATCGGAAAAGGAAGTCCTGGAGGCGGAACAGGTGTAGGAAAAGGAGGAGGAGGGCTGACAGGTGCCGGAGGAACTCCAAAGCAGTCATTCAGTAATCAGCAGCAGCACAAGGAATTGAAGCTGCCACAGGACAGCAGAAAAGAAAAGAAAAATCTTAGAATCAGATTAAAGAATATTTTTAAAGATTATTATAAAGTCTTCAACTTTATTTTGGTAAAAAATTTGGATTTGAAACACAATGAATAATACTTCAAATGTCAAAAAAATGAGGAATAATCCTCACCAGGAAGTAACAGCATTGCAAAATTGACCCAAAAAGCCACCATTGTATGGCACTGGCTGAGGAAATGGAGGAGCAGGAACACCCCAGCTGGGCTGAGGAACAGATGCACCAGGAGGTCTCATAGTGGTGGTCTGCTACCTATCTTCCAAGCTCAACATACACATACACACACACACATATACATACATATATAGAGAGAGGGGGGGTTGAAGTTGGCAGTGTTAGTTATGGTACATGTCAACCCTGAAGTTTCTCAACCAAATCTTCCAGTCAAAAACCTCTGCATCTGCACTTCTTGTATCTACCTATCTGAAGGATTGCTTTGAAAAATTGACATGTATATTCACATAGCGCATTTATATTGTCCCAAATCAAGGGCTTTGTATCTACCCTTCTTAATAATACAACAAATTTCTACCATGGAACAATATATATATATATATAGAGAGAGAGAGAGATGCAAAAATTGGTATGGGAACTGAAAGAAAATTATACCAAAAGCTGCTACAATGTCCAATAATACTGAGCCACATAGTGATTTGAATACTTGATCCCAGTTATTAAGAACTGTGATCAAGCATTTTCAGACACTTGTTCAGTAACATATTTATTATAACTTTTTAACTAATGTAAAGATTGAAGAACAAAAGGAAAAGGAAAAACATATACAGAACTCCATAAAACTTCTAATAATAGTAAGAAAAGAATAGTGTTTACCTTAAAAGAGTGAACTTTTAACATATTTATCTGCAATATTTCTTTTGCATCCAGCAGCTATTGTTGTTTCTGATGTTCTTTTTTGTGTAAAACTACAAAAAAAAAAAGGCCTACATTATACTCTCTCTTTCTCTTTCTTTTGTACGAACTGAATTCTTGTCCTTCTTTGATTGCTTAGACTTTCTCCTAAAGGAAGCAACAGAAGTAGGTTCTACTAATGGTCCTGACCATGTTTGTATAGGTTCCTTTGCATAAGAGAAGTTCATAGAACTGAATGGGACATTAGGGGGATCAAAAGATGAATCAATGTTATGTGTAGAACCCAAAGGAAAACCGACTGCCCCGTCTTGGTGTGGTGGAGGAAATTTCTCACTCTTGCTCTTTGCATTTGCATGTGTAATTATTCGTCGCCTCTGTAACAAAGATACAGCATGTCAGTCAGTCAGTCTCTTTTTTTCTTTTCTGGGGAAAGCATCAATGGTTATTTTGGAGATTTAAAATGGGATAAATGTATAATGATAAAGACTTACATCAATATTGACTTGTAGTTCAGCATTGGCTTCAGGAGCAGGCATTGCCCTTGGGCGATCACGCATACGTGCTTTCTTTGCAGCTTCTGCGTTGGATCTACCAGCAGCTCTTAGTCTGCAGATGGCAAAACAAATTTGCAGGTCAAAAAATTGAGGTAAGATATAAGGTACAAAGTAATTCAACAGACTGCAGATTCAAAAATCTCTGCAACTGTTTGAGCACTGTAATCAAGTGTTTGGAAGAGCAGAAATTAGTTTTAACTCTGCCATTCAGATCTTCCAAGAAAGAAAAAAATGGTGATTAACAAATAATATAGCTACTACTTAAGAATGTAGCTATCTTTAAAGATAGCCCATGTGAGTCAGAACATGAAATATCTTATGAAATGCAAGAAAACAACTAGAAGGAAAAAAAAAAAGAACAGACCTCCTAGTTTCTTCATCCCGGCGCTTAGCATCCATCTCCTTGCTTGGGGGATACTTTGGAAGGCTGGAAGGTTCACAAGCATAAGGTTTGGTCTTAAAGAACTGCAACATGGTAACCAACAAACATAATCACTAAGGATCCTTGCTGTAATAATACAGGAAAGATAAATTTTACATGAGGCAGTAGGATGTTACTTAGCATCACAAGTACGGAAGCAGTGTTAGTTTTCTTTCCACAATGACTATAAGATTATATCTCATTTCCTTTATGAATACAAGAATCACACGACCTGCAAATTATATGAACCATTTCCTTCTGAAAATGAACAATCACATAACATGATGACTTTACTATGAGATAGGAATTATATTGGAAACAATATATTAGAAGCAGAAGTGTGGTTGTAGAAAAACTGTTGTCATGTCGAATAAATGAAAAAGGTACAGCTGAAGAGATAAAGTTGAAACTAATGCAGAGAGATCGCATAAGAACTCACTTCACTATTTAATGCAGCTGTTGCAGTTTGACGGTCAGCTGGATCAATTGCAAGAAGAGTCTCAATAAGGGGCAGTGATGAAGGTGGAAAGTCTTTAAATGTTTCTGCTAAGCATCGTTTATAGGACTGCTGGGGCTTGAATATGGTGGCATGGGGTAGTTTTGACTTTTTCCAGTAGTCATCTGAAGGAGAACCACATAACTTGAAAATCTTATGCAGCTGTTCTACCTGAGTATTGTAGTAGTAGTCAGTAACCTCATCTATGCCCCGTTTTAATAAGTTTGATTTGGGACGTAAGATGTGCAAAGCGCAAATCAACTTTGTTACACGAGAAGCAGATTTTTACAGCAGAAACTAGAAACTATAAAAGTGGAATGCAGGAAGTGAACATTGACAAGCATGAATCAGTTTGACAGGAGACACAGCAAATAGATGATTACAGGCACCAGTATAATGCATGTCATACGTGAATTCTTTTTCAAGATGGGCAAAGAAACATGAACCTCAGATCTCTGCTACAGTTCAACTGCACTCATAATTGGGGCATTAGGACAGGCAATTTGGACAAAGACATTGTAGCTGAATATTCGACACATCATTTTAGACAGCAGCACACTCCATGTTATATAATTTAAACACTTCTAGAAGAATTAATTGTTAATTATGAAACATGAGGCTATGGTGGAAGTTAAAATGCAAGAGTTTAGTATCATTTCTTACTTGTCCCTTTCATATAAAGTGGAGAATATAGTCAGACAAGTAAGAGGTAGCTTAAAAGTACCGTTTCCTGCAAATTCTAGCAAACAGAATATCATCAAGAACCATATGATTCAAGAGGAACCAAGATTCACCTCTGTCCGACCAGGCATAATGGGCTTTCCAGCCAATAGCTCAGCTAAAATGCAGCCAGCACTCCAGAGGTCCACACCAACACCGTAGTCAGTCGCCCCAAGAAGCAGCTCTGGTGGCCTATACCAAAGTGTAACAACTCGGCTAGTCATTGGCTGCTTGTGATTAGGGTCAAAGAAAGAAGCTAATCCAAAATCAGCTATTTTTAGGACTCCTCCACTGTTAATGAGAAGATTTGACCCCTTAATGTCACGATGCAATACATGACGGTTGTGACAATGTTCAAGGCCAGACAATAGTTGATGCATAAAACACTTAACCTGCATATTCAGCATTGAAATCAAAACAACAACAAAAATTCCAAACATTTCTAGCTAGATATGCAGGGAGAGTAAGTAATATGCAACCTGAGACTCTGTGAACTTGATAACTGGGCTGGCAGCCAATCCTGCCAAATCATGATCCATGTAATCAAAAACTAGGTACAAACTACATGACATTCTTGATGTCACTAGCCCCTGCAGCTTGACAACATTCGGATGATCCAAACGCCGGAGAATCAGAATCTCCCTTGCCATAAATCTTACACTCTCAGGCTCCAGATTATCAAATCTAACCTTTTTAAGAGCTACAATTCTGCCATTTAAATTATCTCTTGCTTTGTACACATTACTATAAGTACCTTGCCCAATCTAATCCAACCAAAGAAAACAAACAAAAATAATGAATAAAACACTGAACCCCAAAATAGAAATTGTTGGGTTGGGGAAAATTAAGAATTGGTTTACCTTATCAATTTTTTCAAATGTATCTGCTCGACGAGGGGTCCAACCATTGATTGCTTCTCCGGCCACTGCAGAGAGCCAAGATGGCCATCCAGCAGCCACTTGCTCACCATAGATGTGCTTTGGTGGATTACTTAGCCTTGGATTTGGCCTAGACCTTCTCCTCTCACCACGAGCTCTTGCATTATTATTCCCATCTTTCTCCTCCTCTTTCTGATTCCCACCATTCTGAACTCCACCACCAGTTTCTCCATCGCATCCACCACCACCACCACCACCAACAACAACAACAGCTTCCCCTGCACTTACTGCTCCAACTTTCTCTCTCCTCCCGGATGGCACTGCTAAATCTCTCTCCTCACCTTTCTCTCGAGCATTCCCAGTTGCCAACTCCCCACTAGATGGGCCAGAAGAAGAAATCTGTTTACCAAATACACAACCCATTTTTCCCAAATTCTAACCCTCATTTCACATCACACAGCTCAA